>SJYC01033771.1:0-22037 GCA_006408675.1 Madoqua kirkii | reverse complement strand
AAGAAAGCTGAGAACCAAAGAATTGATGCTTTTGAACCATGGTGTTGGAGAAGACTCTTGAGAGTCCCTTGGACTGCAAGGAGATCCAACCAGTCCATTCTGAAGATCAGTCCTGGGTGTTCATTGGAAGGACTGACGCTAAAGCTGAAACTCCAGTACTTTGACCACCTCCTGGGAAGAGCTGACTCATTGGAAAAACTCTGATGCTGGGAGGGATTGGGGGCAGGAGGAGAAGGGGATGACAGAGGATGAGACGGCTGGATGGCATTACCAACTCGATGGACATGAGTTTGAGTGAACTCTGGGAGTTGGTGATAGCAGGGAAGCCTGGTGTGATGATTCATGGGATCACAAAGAATCGGACATGACCGATTGACTGAACTTAGCTGATTGTGGTCTGGTTCCTACTTCTTGTCTAATCTTATCTCCAGCCCCTTCACCTTGAACTTCAGCAGCACCAAACTGCTGACGGTCTAGTGTCACACCCCCC
Source organism: Madoqua kirkii (assembly GCA_006408675.1). Taxonomy (NCBI): domain Eukaryota; kingdom Metazoa; phylum Chordata; class Mammalia; order Artiodactyla; family Bovidae; genus Madoqua; species Madoqua kirkii. Next base: position 21,547 of record SJYC01033771.1, on the reverse strand, counting down.
TCTGCACACTGTCTCACTTCCTGATCACTGTAGCAGAAACTGGCTCATCCATAGCTAGACTCTGTTTCCCAGCCGGCCTTGCACTTAGATGTGGCCACTTGAGCAGAGTCCTTCCAGTGGAAGATAAACAGGAGTGATCTGTGCTGCTACCAGACCTGCTCCATCAAGCCCTGCATGTGCTCTTCACGTTCATTCCCTTTCCAACCCCAGAAGCCCCTTGTTGAGGGCAGCAGACCCATAGATGGAAAGAGCTCAGGCCCCTGAGTTAAATCTTGAAGGAAAGCCCTCCACGGATCTGGATGAGAAGTAATGGGATTGTTTTCAGTTGCTGCAACAACCAGGCTCCCTTGATGAATAGACTCCTGCTGTCTCGTGGTCCTGGAATGCCTATAACCCCACCCTCCTTCCTGGGGTCACTCCTGCTCATCCTTTAAACTTCATGTCTGGCATCACATCCTCCAGAAACCCCTCTCTGAGCAAACATGAGCAAAGGTTAGCTGTCTCTAGCAGACACTATACAGTTGAATACTCTCTTTCTATCCACTCCTTCCTAACTGTTGTCTAGTCGCTAAGCTGTGTCTGACTCTGCAATCCCATGGATGATAGCCAGCCAGGCTCCTCTGTCCATGGGATTTCCCAAGCAAGAATACTGGAGTGGACAGCCATTTCTTTCTCCAGGAGATATTTCCAACTCAGGGATTAAAAACCCACGTGCCCTGCATTGGCAGGCGAGCTCTTTATCACTGAGCCACCAGGGATAGAATCCTATTTTGTTCAGATAAGTAATAACCCCAGTTACAAAGGTTCATATCCCAAGTCTCCTTTGCAGCTGGCCAAGGTCATGTGGTCTAGACCTGGTCAATAAGATGTTACAGAAAGTTGCTGGATGGAGATTCCTAGGGAATTTTTGTTAAAAAGAAGTAGATTGGGCTCACATCTGTATTTTACCTTTTTGCTTCCTTTCTTCCCCTAGTACTTAGACAGCATTTCTCATGCCCCAGCCTTGTTCATCAGTTTCGTTTTTTAGAGTGAGATGATAGCCATACGAACTGACCACTTTAAAGTGAACAGCTCCTAACACAGCATTGTAAATCAACTATAGCCCAATAAAAATTATATTAAAAAAGAAAGCAAATAAATTTTTAATCATCATGCAGTCAATGATACAGCCTTGCTTTACTCTTTATCAACTAAATTTGTAAAATATGGCCTTGTGTTGTTTTTCATCTGTGTCTCTCATTTCCCAACCAGGCCATTAAATTCTTTTTCACTCCCCAAACCATCAAACAAAATGTCTTGTAGATGTGCTTGTAATAAAAATTTAATAAATGTAAAAAAATTAAAGTGAACAATTCAGTGGCATTTAGTGCACATGCAATGCTGTGAAACCCCTCCTTCTGTGTAGCTCTGAAACGAAGGAGATCAACCCTGGGATTTCTTTGGAAAGAATGATGCTAAAGCTGAAACTCCAGTACTTTGGCCACCTCATGCGAAGAGTTGACTCATTGGAAAAGACTCTGATGCTGGGAAGGATTGGGGGCAGGAGGAGAAGGGGACGACCAAGGGTGAGATGGCTAGATGGCATCACTGACTCGATGGACGCAAGTCTGAGTGAACTCTGGGAGTTGGTGCTGGACAGGGAGGCCTGGCGTGCTGCAGTTCATGGGATCGCAAAGAGTCAGACACAACTGAGCGACTGAACTGAACTGAATTAAAAACTTGTACCCATTAGGCAGGGCATCCCAGGTGGCTCAGTGGTAAAGAACCTACTTGCCAACACAAGAGACTCAGGTTCGATCCCTGGGTGGGGAAGCTTACCCCTGGGAGGGCATGGCAGCCCACTCCAGTACTCTTGCCTGGAGAATTTCATGCACAGAGGAGCCTGGCAGGTTATAGTACATGGGATCGCAGAGAGTCAGACACAACTGAGAACACATGTTCCCATCAAGAAGAAGTTTCGCATTACCCCTTCCCCTCATTCTTGGAAACAACCAATCTGCATCGACTTTTCTAGATATTTTGTGTGAATAGAATTACACGATGGGTCACCAGCAGCAGGTGAGGTCCCGGTGTCCACATATTAAGATGACACTCAGCTTTTCTTTATCCTCAGCATTATCACACAGCTCAAGTGGCTGAGGTTAAATGTCTTTGCAATCCAGCTCCTAGGAAAACTTTGAAATGAAGTGTGGGATAGCCAGTCGGTGGTAGATGAGGTAGAGGACTTGGATGAAGTGAGGGTAAGCAGTCTGGAGGGTGAACTGGCTGCTCCGGGCTGGGTGTGCTGTCTTGTAGCACTTCTGTGAGAAGACAGCTGGGTTTGATGTGTGGAGTGAGTATGTGGGCACATGTCTATGTACAGACAGACATCCCGAGCCCTTCGTGTCTGAACACACTTCACAGATCACAGAGCACTTAGACATCCTTTCTCTCCCGTGCTCAACCCTTAACCCTAGTTTGTAAATGTGGCAGCCGAGACCCCATCAGTCCCTCTTTGAAGTGTTCTGGATACCTTAAGCCGATCAGTCATTGCTCAGGTGGAGTGAGGGGGAAACGAGCTTGCAGGTTGTGTTAGTCAAAAACAAGATACCATAGAGTGGCTTAAACAGCTTAAATTTATTTTTCACAGTTCTGAAGTCTCCAGAGTCTGAGATCAAGGTACTGGCCAATTTGATTCCTGAAGAAAGCCATTTTCCCTTTTGCCCGTGTCCTTAGTGTTGCAGAGACAGAGTATCTCTTCTCATCAGGGCTGTCTCCCTTCATGAGAGCCCCACCCTCATGACATCAGTTCAGTTCAGTCGCTCAGTTGTGTCTGACTCTTTGCAACCCCATGAATCGCAGCACGCCAGGCGACCTTGTCCATCACCAACTCCCAGAGTTCACTCAAACTCATGTCCATCGAGTCAGTGATGCCATCCAGCCAGCTCATGCTCTGTCATCCCCTTCTCCTCCTGCCCCCAATCCCTCCCAGCATCAGAGTCTTTTCCAGTGAGTCAACTCTTTGCATGAGGTGGCCAAAGCACTGGAGTTTCAGCTTTAGCATCATTCCTTCCAAAGAAATCCCAGGGCTGATCTCCTTCAGAATGGACTGGTTGGATCTCCTTGCAGTCCAAGGGACTCTCAAGAGTCCTCTCCAACACCACAGTTCAAAAGCATCAATTCTTCGGTGCTCTGCCTTCTTCACAGTCCAACTCTCACATCCATATATGACCACTGGAAACACCATAACCTTGACTAGATGGACCTTAGTTGGCAAAGTAATGTCTCTGCTTTTGAATATACTATCTAGGTTGGTCATAACTTTCCTTCCAAGGAGTAATTTCATGGCTGCAGTCACCATCTGCAGTGATTTTGGAGCCCCCCAAAATAAAATCTGACACTGTTTCCACTGTTTCCCCATCTATTTCCCATGAAGTGATGGGACCAGATGCCATGATCTTCGTTTTCTAAATGTTGAGCTTTAAGCCAATGTTTTAACTCTCCTCTTTCACCCTCATCAAGAGACTTTTTAGTTCCTCTTCACTTTCTGCCATAAGGGTGGTGTCATCTGCATATCTGAGGTTATTGATATTTCTCCCGGCGATCTTGATTCCAGCTTGTGTTTCTTCCAGCCCAGCATTTCTCATGATGTACTCTGCATAGCAGTGAAATAAGCAGGGTGACAATATACAGCCTTGACTTACTCCTTTTCCTATTTGGAACCAGTCTGTTGTTCCATGTCCAGTTCTAACTGTTGCTTCCTGACCTGCATTTAGGTTTCTCAAGAGGCAGGTCAGGTGGTCTGGTATTCCCATCTCTGTCAGAATTTTTCACAGTTTATTGTGATCCACATAATCAAAGGCTTTGGCATGGTCAATAAAGCAGAAATAGATGTTTTTCTGGAAATCTCTTGTTTTTCCATGATCCAGCAGATGTTGGCAATTTGATCTCTGGTTCCTCTGCCTTTTTAAAACCAGCTTGAACATCAGGAAGTTCACGGTTCAGGTATTGCTGAAGCCTGGCTTGCAGAATTTTGAGCATTACTTTACTAGCATGCGAGTTGAGTGCAATTGTGCAGTAGTTTGAGCATTCTTTGGCACTGCTTTTCTTTGGATTTGGAATGAAAACTGACCTTTTCCAGTCCTGTGGCCACTGCTGAGTTTTCCAAATTTGCTGGCATATTGAGTGCAGCACTTGGACAACATCATCTTTCAGGATTTGAAACAGCTCAACTGGAATTCCATCACCTCCACTAGCTTTGTTCGTAGTGATGCTTTCTAAGGCCCACTTGATTTCACATTCCAGGATGTCTGGCTCTAGGTGAATGATCACACCATCATGATTATCTGGGTCATGAAGATCTTTTTTGTACAGCTCTTCTGTGTATTCTTGCCACCTCTTCTTAATCTCTTCTGCTTCTGTTAGGTCCATACCATTTCTGTCCTTTATCGAGCCCATCTTTGCATCTCGTGACATCATCTGCCCCTAATTACCTCCTAAAGGCCCCAGTCCAAATGCTGTCACCTTGGGAGTTAGGTGTTAATGTATTGGAAAGGGTGCACATTTGGTCTATAATACAGGTGCGAACCCATCTCTTTCCCATCATTGGTGGGAACAGTATGCTGCAGCTTGCAAACACTGGGGTCTACTCATCAAAAAAGACACTTCATCCTAACTCCCTTCCAAGGAAGGATGCAGACAGGGGTAGGGAAGGAGGACAAAATTCTGAGAGTAATAGGAAGAGAGTAGAGAGAAATTTTTGCCAGATTTAGCAAAAAATATATATAAAACACTTAATCCTGAATTTCAAATAAACAACAAATGATTTTTTTAATGTAAGTGTGCCCCATGCTCAGTTTGGGACATACTTATATTAAAAATAAAAATAAAATTTTTTTTCCATCTGAAATTCAAATGATCTTGGCATCTCTGTTTTCATCTGGCACCACTAAAAGAGAGGGGACAAGAATTCTGAGGCAAGTCAGCGGACCCCAGGGGGACTATTACAGAATCTTTGCACTGACACTGCTTTTATGTGTTTTACTTTTTAAGTCTTTTAAACAATCATCTAGGCCTTTTTTCTTGTTGAAACAAAGACATATCATAAAATCTACCATTTTAACCATTTCTCAGTGTACAGTGCAACGGCATTACATACATCCACCTCGTCGTGCAACCATCAGCAATATCCAGAACTCTGTCACTGTCCCAGACCAACATGTGAAAGGAAACCAAAGCCGCACAGTCATTGAAGTGGTAAAAGCAGATTTTTCGGGAGTTGGCAGCAGGGGGAAAAGAGAGGTCATTAGAGACCCGGGGTCAATTCCAAATACAGTAGGCAAGTGGGGACTTCTGGACAAACAGCAAGGTAGGGGATGGGGTGGATGGAAATGTACTTAGGAAGGACCGGTTATTCTAGGCTAGGATTCTTGCTGCAGACGGGCAAGTGAGGGGTGGGACATCACCTGGGGACAGGGATGGGGGCCAGGTGGCGGGTAAGGGAGGAAGGAATTTGGCCAGATAAGAGGGTGGAGGTTTCTGGCTAAATCGAATGACAGGATTCTTGCTAAAACTGGGCTACGCAAGTAGAGGCCTAGTTGGGAATAGGATTCAGAGGGGCCTGACTAAAGTGTAGTCCAGGTCAGACGGTCAGGAGCTCTGAACCCATTAAATCATAACGCTTCCACCGCAACCACAGCTCTGGTTCTGTTTGGATCTGGCGGCTATGGGGCACCTCGCACAGCGTGGTCCTTCTGTGTCTGGCATTTACTAAGGGAGGGCGGGCACTGGGCGGACTCTGGAGAGTTCGGCCAGCAGAGGCCAAGCCTAGAAAACACAGGCAGCTGCTGCTGCTAAGTCACTTCAGTCGTGTCCGACTCTGTGCGACGCCACAGATGGCCTCCTACCAGGCTCCTCTGTCCCTGGGATTCTCCAGGCAAGAACACTGGAGTGGGTTGCCATTTCCTTCTCCAATGCATGAAAGTGAAAAGTGAAAGTGAAGTCGCTCAGTCGTGTCCGACCCTCAGCGACCCCATGGACTGCAGCCTACCAGGCTCCTCCATCCATGGGATTTTCCAGGCAAGAGTACTCCAGTGGGGTGCGATTGCCTTCTCCGAAACGCACGCAGAGAGAGGCACAATCAAGTGCATCACAGAGAAGTGGGTGGAGCGGGCGCGGTAGGCGGGGCCGCGCGGCGTAGGGATCGGCTGCGCAGGGAGAGGGGGCAGAGGGCACGGGGGCGGGGCTGCGTGGGGGTCGCGTCTGGCTGCCCGGCAAGGCGGTGCCTAGGGGACGGGCGGCGGCAGGGGGCCCAGACCTGCGGCGCAGAGCCGGCGGAACTGACGGCTGGAGGCGGGGCCGGAGCTCCGGGTCGGGATCCCCCGGGAGGCGGAGCGGGCGGCGGCGGCCGGGGCCCGGCGCGTCGCGTCGCGGAAGCGGCGGGCGTAAGGCAGGTGAGGGCGCAGGCCTGGTTGGGACGGCGGGACGGAGAGGAGGTGTTGGGGGCGGGTCGCCGAGGGGACGGACGGAGGCGGGAGCGGTTCCGGGGGACGCCGGCTGGGAGACCCGGTCCGGGTGACTTCCGCCTCGGACGCCGACTGGCCGTGCGTCTGTCCGCAGGGTTCGGACTGGGCCTCCGTACGCGCCCTCGCCGCGACCCAGGACCCCGGGGAACCCCGACCGGTTTGCGAGGAGGGCCCGGCTCCCGCCCCGCGGGCCTGCCCACCACCGGCCGGCTCTCGGAACCCCCTCTTTGTGGCCGTCCCTCCCGGCCCCTGGTTGACCCCACACCGCTGTAACCCTGCCTGGGTTCCAGCCCGCAGCTAGTGTGGGTGTCGGTATGCCGACACTTGAAAATTTATTGTAAAAGCAGAATTTATGAGAGTCGATTTGCTGTATGTTCACTCTCCTATGAGAATCCACAGTGTTTACCAAGATTGTCTAAGCCGTAGAGTCCAAGGTAGCGTCTGCCGTCCAGAAAAAAAATACCGTGCAAGAAACTACGAATTACATGTGTGACTTTAAAAGGGAAGAGCGAAATTAACTTAGTAATACACTTTACTTAGCCACTGTATTTAGAGTATGGTCTCTTCAACGATGTCATCAGTATTTAAATTTTTAATGAGGTATTTTCTTCGTTTCGGTAGGAAGTACGAAATTCGGTGTGTATTTTACATTTCCACTCCATCTGCATTCAAAGGAGCTCCGTTTGTTTCAGGTGCTCAGAAGCCGTGTAGCTTGTGGCCCCTGTACCGCATGGCAGGTCTGAAGATCTCATTCCTGGCCTTCAGGCTCAAGTCATACTCCTTGCCATCAGTGTTTTTCACAGTCTGCCCACTGTCTTTCTGCTCCTCCTCTGAGGATGGTTTTATCTTCCCTGCCCAAACCATTTGCCCTTCCCTACACACCTTTGTTCAGCTGTCCCTTCTCCCTGGGGTGCTCTCCCTGCCCTCCCAGGCTTGGTCGGGAGACACAGCTTCTGCCAAGAGCTTTTCCAGACTCCCTGATCCCAGTAGGGGTTTGCCAGTTGCTCCTTCCTCATTGTCCCCTAGCACTGGGTTCACAGCTGGATTAGAGCATTAACACCTGCTGTTTAATGTTTTCCAGGCTGTATTCACAGCTAGCATAGCGTCTTGTTCTTCGTTGTGGTCATGACCACTGCCTGATAGTTGATCAGCCCTTGTTAGCAGACAGAATGAGGAAAAGCTCTGGACACCTGTACTCAGGCTCTCAGTTCTTTGACAGACCTGCTGTGTCCTTGCCTGGGGGCTTTGTGCCTGTTCCACCCCCTGGTGTGTGGACAGACATACATTAGGTGGGTGACTGACCGTGAGAAGTGCATCTCAAGATGAGCACAGAAAGTACCTTCTTTCTGCCTTTTCCTCCCTCTCTGTCTCACAGGTGGGAAAACAGATACTGGACTAAGCTAGGATGCCCAGCAGAGCTGCATCATCGTCAATGCAAAGAGGGGCAGGGGTGGGGATGGTTTGCGATCAGTTGGCTCCACTTTGGTCACTTGATGGTGGGAGGAGAGGTGGGGAGGTGAGGAGTTATCCCAAGAATCCTGATGAGGGTGCTAGGCAGGCTCAGGTGTAGGAAGCTGAGGTGTTCACCACTGGAGAAAAGCTTGGAGAGCAGACTGGTCATCTCAGACCGGGAAGAGTGCTGGCCTGGGAAGAGTAGGAGAGAACTAGCTGGGTGGAAGGAAGAGTGGGGGAAGCCAGCAGGGGGCGAGGAGGAGTGAGCTCCAGCAAGGTGAGGATGTTGGTGTGAAGCATTGAGCATAACCACTTTTCAGAGGGCAGTGCCATTCTCAGTCTGTGGGATGAGAAGTGGAAAGCATCAGAGGTTCAGAGAAGGCAAGCAACTTACCCCAGGTCATATAGGACTTGAAGCTCAAACCAAGCCTCCTAAACCCACCCTGGGCTGACTCACCCAGCCCCACCCACACTTCTATTGCAACCTAGGAGAGCAGGTCTGGGGCACGCTGCCAGGCTGATTAATGTCTTCTTCACGGTCTTCTGCCGAGGGGCCGTGATTAGGCCTATTTATAGGGGCTTGGTGCCTTAATATTCTGCCCGATGCCTCTCTTGCCAATCACATCAGTGCCGTCTGCAGTGTGATTGCTGCTTTGGTGGCACCAGGGAGTGGAGTTAATAAAGCCAGTATAAATAGACTGACTCTGCCCTCCTCTTGCAGTTTGAAGGAGGGTTTTTCCTTCCTGTCAACCCCCTATGTGTCCCTCCTTCCTCCTGCCTGCCCCCACCCCAAGCGCAGCTCTAATCTGGGAGAGCAGAGCCCAGACATCCCTGCCTCCCACCATTGCCTGTCCTTTCTTGGGAGCAGGTCTCGGGGACCAGAAGAGGAAGAAGCCAGAGTCCATATTTTCTGTGTTCTTGCAGAACCGGCGCCATTTGCTGGTACCCAGCAGTAGACACAGGCAATTCCCCACTGCCCCACAATCCATCCCTCTTCACTCCGCAGCCACGGTTTCTTTATTGTTCATCCAGGCTTGGGAAGTTGAGCTGAGATGAAGTAGTGCAGGGGCACCTAGCTGGGTAGCATGCACCCACCTTGTGGCAGCCAGTCAGTGCCCTCTGAATGCCTCGTGTCTGTCTCTGGTCCTTACAGTTTCCCCTGTTCACTCAACCAGCATTGACAGAACAGCAGCTCCTGGCAGCCCCCCGACTGCCACCCAGGCTGAAGCCGTGCAGACCATTGGGCTAGCCCTGTGCCGGGTGGGTGTGGGCAAGTATGGGGTTGTCCTGATGCTCCCTTCTCTCCCCCAGGCACCATGACCCCCACGGGGACCCAGCATTCCTTGTCCGGTCAGACCTATGCAGTGCCCCTCATTCAGCCAGACCTGCGGCGAGAGGAGGCCATCCAGCAGGTGGCGGATGCCCTGCAGTACCTACAGAAGGTCTCCGGAGACATCTTCAGCAGGTGGGTGCTGCTCCCTGGCCCAGGCAGTCGTCTCTCCAGTCCCAAAGGCACCCTCTCGGAGCACCTCTGTGGTGACTCTCAGTCTTGAGGGAAGCCAGCTGCGTCCCCTGTGCCCAGGGGGCCAGGCTGAGTGCCCTGCATAGACTTTTTCTTGTAAGCGCTCACTGTTTACCATCCCGCTTAGCCCTGGGGTTCCCCATGCATCCACGGGCCCTGGCTGTGGTATGACTCTCCCAACTGCTCTTCCCTTGCTGGGGTGCCCTGTTCCTTTGCCTGTTCCGCCAGTCAGCCCATGGTTGGTTATCCACCGTTTCTTGCATGCAAGGCTCTGGGCCCTTTAATAAGGCAGCATCCTTGCCCAGCTGGAGGGTCCGCTCCAGCAGCAGAGACAGACTCTAGTGATCAGTTGGGTGTTAGTTACAGTTGTGTAAAACCAATCTCTACTGTCTTGTAACACCTAATATTTGTATCACATTACCTGTGTGCCACCTTTGACCTGAGTGTGTTCACTCATTCAACACTTTGAACAGCTTTTTTTTTTCAATATGTATTTATTTATTTGGCTGTGCTGGGTCTTAGTTGCGGCATTTGGGATCTAGTTCTCTGACCAGGGATCGAACTCAGACCCTCTGCACTGGAAGTGCAAAGCCTTAGCCCCTGGACCACCAGAGAAGTCCCTCAACAACTTTTTGTTGGATCTTCTGTTATGTCCACTTTGTTGCTGAGGAAACTCTGGCAGAAAGGTCAGGAGACTTGCCTGAGCAGTGGAACTAGGTGTCACACCCAGGTGTGGGGGCTCCAGGCTCTGGAATTACCCCTGTCTCTGTGATAAGAGGCCTGACTTGGTCTACAGGGTCAGGGAAGACATATGTGAGGAAAAGCTGGACCGGTGGAAGGGGAGATATCATGAATGGGTAGGTTGGGGGAAAACCTTCAAGAAAGGAGGAAGAGCGTGAACTAAAGTGGAGGGGGGCCTCAGTGGAAGCCAGTGTGGCTGGAGCAAGGGGCTTCGGGAGGCTGGCAAGGTGGCCTTGGTTCCTCAGTGATCCCAGGTGAGGAGTGGTGGCTGTTTGTACCCCTAGCGCTGATTCACCTCAGCTCTCAGGCTCTTGTGATTTTTCATTCAGTGTTGGTTGAACGTGTGTGTGGTGTTTGCTGTTTTCTGCAAAGCTTCCCTAGTTTTGTCCTGTGTAAAGTCCTGTTTCTCTGGCCATGAGCAAGCTAAGATGGGCTAGCGCTTCTTCCTGGATGCCCACACTGTGCTTCCCCGGCTGGAGCATTTGACTGCCTGACTCAGGTCCCTCTCCTGGCCAAGTCTCCCCCACTGTCCCCTGCTTGTATCCCAGACCAGGGACCCCCACCACTGCAGCGTGCAATCTCCTCCTCCACCAGCTAGAATCCCACCTCTTCCCAGAAGCCTTCCCCAGTGGGGGGGGAAAAATGGGGCCATGTCTCCAGATAGAGAGTCCCAACACTTGACTCTGATGCCTCTGAGCTGTCCTCTAATGCACCTGGCTGCCCCAGGCCTCTCCAGGAAGTGAATGTAACTGAGATCGGGGCCTCATTAAGGGGGTTGACTCTGGAGCGGACTTCCTGGCTCCAGTCTGGTTTCCCCATTTGCTTGCTCTTAACCTCCCTATAAAGCCTCAATGTTCCCATCCATAAAATGGCAGTGATAATGGTGCCTTCCTCAGAGGATCATGGTTAAGATGAAATGAATTGAAATTTACAAAGGAACCGAAATGCCTGATGTATAGTAAGCATCCAGTAAATGTTCCCTCTTGTTACTAGTAACATCATTTCTGCTCACTTGCCGCCTATGCTAGCCCTCCATTACCTGTTGTCAGTATTTATAGAAAGTGTTAGGGGCTAAATGTATCCAGGGGTCACCTAAGCAAGAGGACACAGGCCTTTAAAAGCCACTGGTGCCAGATTCCGGTCACCCCACACCTCGTGATGAAACAGTCCATCAGAGATACTTGTGTTTCCTCACCAGGACCGTGACTGCATGCCTGCCTGTCTGTAAGGGGAGCATTGGATTCTTAGCATGCTTTCCTTTCCCTTCCTGTAGACATTTCCAGGTTCCTCTACTCCTGGATGGGAGAAGCAGAGGGCAGGAAGACCATGTCACATGGAGGGGTGGTGGGCTCATTGAGGCCCAGGGCTGGCAGGATGCTCCCCTAAAGAGCCAACTTGCGGGTGGCCCTGCCCCTCTCCCAGATGCATGGCCACGTGGTCCCTGTGCTCAGGGGCGGCATCATCTCAGAGGGGGGAGCCCCTGGCTGAGCTGATTCTGAGCCGTGTAGCATGCACTGTGTGGGCACCTGGGGATCCAGAGGCGAGAGAAGCAAGACTTGGCAGCACATTTATCAGTTAGGTTCCCCAAACCAACTGAAGCAAAAGCAAGCAGCCGGCAGAGCAGGCTTTGGAGCCGCAGGGCTTAGTGATGTCGTGAGGACCTGGTTTGCTTTCCTGTTTGGTTTCCTCCCTGCTCGCTGCCTCCGGGTTGGCCCCACCCCCGGACAGGCCTTGCTCGGGCAAGGTGACCAGTGGGCCCACAGCTCAGGTCCAGTAGAAAAGAGCGCCTCCCCAGAAGCCCCAGCCTCACGGCGGTCCCAGAGCCATGGCTGGGGTGGGATGGGGGTGACACGGCGGTTGGCTCCGCCCTTGGCCACATGCCTAACCCCCAGAACCTAGGGTCTAACCTGAAATGTGGGGACCAGGCCTGTGAGAGCAGTGGCATCCCCAGTGGAGGCTGGCTGTGATGAAATGAGGGAGCAGATGGTGAGAGGAACATGACTGCCTGCCCCCAGGTCAGGGAAGGCCTCCTGAAGGGGGCCCACACGGGGCAGGCTCTGCTGAGGGGTGGGGAATGCGGTCTGCATGGGACCTGGAAAGGGGCGCCAGGGGCTTGAGGCCTGACTGGAGGGTGGTGCCCCTGGGCACGGCCCTCAGCACCCCAGCCCAGAAGCCACTGTCCCTGCTGTCTGCTCCTTCACTGCAGGGTGGGGTGAAAGTCAACCTCCGTGTTTGCGCCCCCCACCACCAAGCCCTTCTCATGTCCCCACAACGCAGAGACAGTCCCTGGTGGGAGGAGTGGGTGAGGGGAGAGCTGGGCCACATCAGGGCCGTGAGGGCTTCTCCCAGCTGGATGGGGCTTTGAGCTTAAGCCCAGGGTTTTGGGAGCCTTGATGGGTTCTGAGCAGGAAGTGATGGGACAGAGAGCTGGGAGGGGTCATCAGGCAGCTGCACAGGGGCCAAGGAGAGGGGCTGCGTTGCAAGGCGGCTGGATAAGAGACACTTCAAAGGGAACACTGACAGGACATAGTGACAGATTGGGAACGAGGTCGAAGGGGAGGGAGGGGTCAGGGACAACAGGGAGTGGGGATGCTGAGCCCTGCCCCCCTGTCCCTCAGCCGCCTAGGAGCCTGAGGCTCTTTTCTCCTTGTGGGCTCTTGCAGTAGGGATGTGACTCCAGCTTGGAATCGGCTCCCCTTGAATGTACCCTCTTGCAGAGAAGAGCCCCCTCCGCTCCCCTCCCCTCCCCTCCATTCCCCTCTCCTCTCCTTCCTTCCCCTTCCCACCCCTCTGTTCAGGCCCAGCCCTTGGCCCCCCTGGAGCCGGTGCCTAGTTCTGCAGGCAGGTGAGCTCATAGGGTATTAGCATTCTGAGCCGGGTCCTTCTCCCGCTCTGCTCTGCCGCAGCCCAGCCGAGTCTACAGAGCTGGAGAGAATGACAAGGACCTTGCGGGCGCCTGGACCGCTCCTCACAGCCCCTCCCTGGCCTCTTCTCTTGCCTAGCAGACCTCCCACCCTCACCTGCCCCTCGTCACCTGGGAGATGCCAGCCCCAAAATAGCTACCCAGAGACGTCACCTGTTCCACATGACTTAGATGACGTGCGGAGGGGCTGCAGGAGGAGTGGAGCAGGTTTAGAGACGGCCCTTCCCGGCGGCCCCAGGCCTACCACTTGCCCTCTGCCGAGCTTTTCCCTTGTCTTTTCTTCCTTTCCTCCCCTCACCACCTCCCCTCCCCTCTCTTCCTCTTCACTTCCTCCATCCTCTCCCCTTCCTCCATGCTCCCCTCCTCCCTGCTGATTGGCACCTGGTGCCTCCCAGGGTTAGGAGGCCTCAATCAGCCGCCTGCATAATTAGCAGATTGTTCTTAATTACCCCAGCTAGTGGAGAAGATCCAGGGGAAAGCAAGAGCTGCTCAGAGGGCCGATGAGGCAGGGGTGCTGGGGAGGGGAGGGGAGCGGCAGTTAGGCCTGGGGGTCTTCCCCCCACCCACCAGCAGCTGACTGGTGTGATGCTGGGAGCAGCAGCAGCCCCAAGGGAGCCCTGGGCCCGCCTGGCTTCATGGGCGATCTCCACAGAGGGCTGTGGGGATCAGCTTCAGCTTCGGAGGTGATGGGACAGGCAGCCCAGGCGCTGTCCTGGCCCCCTGAGGGCCTTGTTGACCTTGATTGCCTCACGCCCCAGGCCCGGGCAGAGGAGCCCTCTGCCCTCCACAGTGCTCCCTTGCAGTGTGCCATGTCCTTGTCTGGAGTCTGGAATGTTCTTCTCTGGGTCTGCTCAGCACTGCCTGGGGCCCCTCACCCCACCCAGTCTATGGGTGGTCCAGGCAGATGTTGACCGTGTTCTGGGGACTTGTCGGCTTGTCTGGTCATGAGACACACATCGCTGACTTTGACCTTTATGGCAGTTCTCAGATGTAGAAAAATTACCAGCCTTGCTTCTCAGCTGAAGAAAGTGGGACATGGACCAGTTAAGTGACCTGCCCCCGGCCATACTGCTGCTGTCCCCAGGGCTTGGGGACATGGCAGTTGTCTGTCTCCTTGGGATCAGGCGTGTGTTGCCTGATTGCTCTCTGCCCTAGGCTCTGAGCAGACCCACTGAGCCTGCTCCTCCCTGCTGGGGTCCTGGTGACACTGTGGGGTTGCAGCTGCAGGGATGAGCCTGGAAGCTGAGCCGTGGGGTCTAGATGAGGAACAGACAGGCTGCCCTCTTGGCTCCGTCCTGTCCACAGTGGATGTTGCTGACCAGTCCTGGCTCTCGGGTCCCACCCCACATGGCCCTGTGAGCCTTCCCAACACTGCCTTCCAGCCTGCCCTGCCAGGCAGCAGAGATGCCCTGCCAGGCAGCAGAGATGACCTGCCAGCTGAAACCTCTCCTCTCACCCTTGCTCTGAGATTGGGCTGCCTGAGGCCTTTGTCAACAAGCAGGGCATTACTTAGATAAAATAGAACTCTGGGAATTTCATCTTCCGTCCTGTCCCTCACGGGAATCCACCCCGGAGCAGCCTGACAGTGGGCGTCCGGCTGGGGTCCGATGGCTTCCCGGGCCAGGCAGTGGCTCACGAGGATGTCCTCCTTTGCAGCACTGAGCTCTGCATCCACAGCACATATACTGCCCCCTCCCCCCATGGACTCTGAAGCACCCCACTCTTCTCTGGTGACGATCGCTTTCCCACCTGACAGCACCTGAGCTCTTCTGGTATCTGAAGGGAGTTACATTCTCAAAGTCGTCTCATCTTTAGACTGAATGTCCTTCACTTGCCTCGTATGACGTGAGCTTCTCACTCCTCACCTTGTCCTCACCCTCCTCTGGACGTTCTTACCTCGTCGCTTCTTACCTAGCTGCTGTGTTCCGTGTCAGGTGCTGTCCCAGGTGCTAGCGATGCAACCGTGACTCAGGCAGCGCCTTTAGCCTGGAAGGGAATTCAGGGTCCTCTTAAGGTGTGGACTTGGTTTGAAGGAGACACGGCTGAGCGTGAGTGGGTGTCCAGGAGATGAATCCACGGCTCATGGATTCAGCTCATGAATCCACGGCTCTGCTTCCTCTGCCATGCCTCCAAGAGAGTGGACGTCCCATTTGTTGAAAGAAGGTGGGAGAGGAACATGGTGCTGTGTGCTCCACGGACTCACTTCCTTAGTCCAGGCTGCCATTAGCGCCTGGGTGACCAAAGTCGTCAGGTCCTCCTTCACCTGAACCCCTGCTCAACCTCTATCCCCCGTGTTTGTGCGTCTGAGTGCTGAGCTTCACAGTCATTCTGTATCAGTGTCACCTTTCCTGGCCTTTCAGCTCACGTGGGTCTTGATTCCGCCGTGCAGACCATTTGGGGGCCTTCCCATTGGATACCCCAGCTTCCTAATCAAGCACTGGGTGAGCTGTGCAGGGCCCTGCCCGAGACCTTTGTTCACGACTGAAATCGGCCCATGGTGCCTTCCGAGTGCCGCTGTTCTCTGGCTCGCTCTGATTTTTCCTAAGTGTGCTCTTCTGCAGCCCCCAGCTCCATCTCATCCACAGGACTTTGTGAGAAGCCATCAGCATCCTTGCTGACTCAGGCTGCGCTGTGTGTAAGGTTTTTCCCCTCTTACACCAGGCTAATAACCCTGTCAGAAAACGCTGTAAATTTAAAACAGTGTTGGCCCCGGGGATCCACCTCTTCCATTTCAGATTGCTCAGGACCCTGTATTTAACAATCCATTCCGGAAATTTGCCAGGGTTCACTGTTAAGCTTGATGTCTGCAACTTTGAGAAATTAGACAGAGAGCAGGCTCCGTCTGTGTCCAGCTCTGACATCCACCTTCTGCGCCGCCATTATGTTAACTGTGAGGTTGCTTCATCCCCCAGCAGTGTGGGGCTGAGCTGGGAACTAGAGAAGGTGGCCTGTGTGCAAGTAGAGAACCCGTCCTCCCTGCCAGAAAGTGGGCCCAGAGAGATCACTGGTTCCATATCTCCTTGAAAGGAAGCTGTGCCTTTTGATCTGATATACGTTGCTGCCTCACTCAGACCAGCCTGTCGAGGAAAACTAAGCTGACTTGGGTACCTGCTTGGAGCCCATCCCCTTCGTCCCCAAGCCCTGCACACGAGCAGCCATAGGAATGATCAAGGAGACTTCATCAGGGTAGAGACCCTGGGCTTGTGAAACTGGCTGATCAGGGCTGGTAAAAAAGTCCTCGAGTTCCCTTGCTGTGTGGTCTCTAACCAGAGACTGCGGGCCTTCTGCCATCCACCAGCTGTGGCCACTGTCAGGGGCTGGTGTTCCTGGAGGTCAGGGGGCTCTTAAGCAGAGGACACCCTGGTAGGGTGGGCTGGGGCTCCTGGGAAGTGAGAAGAACCTTGTGCTGCTGAATAGTGAAAGTGAGGCGCGTGAGCATTTACCTTGGGGCATGTGGTGCTGGCCACTCAGTGACTGCACGGGAGCCCTGCAGGTGTGGCACAGTGCCACGTGCTGGGAACACAGCAGAGAGCAGAGCCCCAAGCCTAGGAGCCCACAGGCAGGAGCCGCATGGTGATAGGTGGTTCTTGTTCAGCTGCTAAGTCGTGTCCAGCTCTTTGCGACCTCATGAACTGCAGTATGCCAGGCTTCCCTGTTCTTCACCATCTCCCTGAGTTTGCTCAAACTATCCATTGAGTCACTGATGCCATCCAGCCATCTAATCCTGTCACCCCCTTCTCCTCTTGCCGTCAATCTTTCCAGCAACAGGGTCTTCTCCAGTGCATTGGCTCTTCACGTCAGTTCAGCGTTGACTTCTTTTAGGATTGACTGGTTTGATCTCCTTGCAGTTCAAGGGACTCTCAAAGGTCTTCTCCAGCACCACAGCTGGAAAGCATTAATTCTTCGGTGCTCAGCCTTTATGGTCCAGCTCTCGCATCCCTGCATGACTTCTAGAAAAACCATAGCTTTGACTCTACAGACCTTTGTTGGCAAATGATGTCTCTGTGATGGTGACAGGTGGCAGTGTGTAACAATAGAGCCGGCTAGGGGTTGGAAAGTGACAGTGAGTTTTAAACTCTGTCTCGGGGAGGCTTTGGCATGGGGCTGAGTGAAGTGAAGGACCAGCCGTGTGGGGAGACAGCTGGGCCACATGACAAGGCAGCGATGGGCATATTCAGGAACTAACAGGGTACCCTGTTGCTGGGGCCCGCTAATCCTGAGAAGAGGAGGGGCAGCCCTTTGGCAGCCCACCCACAGCTGTGAGAACCTCAGTGGGAACTGGGGTTTACCCAGAACCACCTGCCCTGAGTTGGGCAGTTCCTTGTGGACAGCTCTGGGACTGGAATCAGGACCAGTCTGGCCTGTCGCTCTGCCTCCCTAAGCTCTGGTTTCCTCCATGTAAGTCATGAAGATTCTGTCTCTGCTCACCTAGGCCTGAGAACGAAAGCCCTGGTGGGTGGGCACCACATCCTTTCAGGTGGCATGTACAGGTGCCAGCTTGGTGCCAGGGTGATTGCCTGTCCCTGCCCAGAGCTCCAGGGAACAGAACACAGTCTGTTCCCAGACCCTTCAGGTTGGATGGTCCTGATAGACGTCACCTGGGCAGTTCCAGAATCAGCCCTGACAAGCCGGTGTTGCTGTTTTAAGAGCCCTTACCTGAGGGCTTCCCTAGTGGTCCAAGGGTTAAGACTGTGTTTGCACTGCAGGGGCACGGGTTCAATCCCTGGCCAGGTGCTAAGATCCCGCATGTTGTAGAGCGTAGCCAGAACAATTCAAACACAAGCCCTTACCCAAGTCCCCGTTTGCCTGTTAGCAGTTGGAAACAGAGGGGTCCAGAGGCTGCAGGGGCTGGGAAAGAGCCTCCAGCAGTGGTGATTAGTTTTTTTTCTTTTTTTTTTTTTTTTTGGTGGCAGGATCTCCCAGCGAGTAGAGCTCAGCCGGAGTCAGCTGCAGGCCATCGGGGAGAGGGTGTCCTTGGCCCAGGCCAAGATCGAGAAGATCAAGGGCAGCAAGAAAGCCATCAAGGTAGCAAGCATGTGGCCCTGTCCCCTGGCTGGTCGGTAGTCCCAAAAGGCCTCTTCTTTCCCCTCTCCCCCTGCCTCCGAAGCTGCCTGAAGCAGGGTCCCTGCTTCAGCTACCCCTCAGGTTTCCTCCTGCCCACAGTCCCTCCACCCCAAACCCAGGCTGGCTGGAGCTTCTCAGGCCCCAGCAGGAGTGACCAGATGCCCTGTGTCCACAGGTGTTCTCCAGTGCCAAGTACCCTGCCCCCGAGCGCCTGCAGGAGTACGGCTCCATCTTCACGGGGGCCCAGGACCCCGGTCTGCAGAGGCGTCCACGCCACAGGATCCAGAGCAAGCACCGCCCCCTGGACGAGCGGGCCCTGCAGGTCTGCGGGCCCTGCACCCTGGAGGCAGCCGAGGCCCTGGAGGATTCTGACTACTGGGGGAGTGGGGGGAGCACTTTGGCCTGGAGCTGAAACCCGCCTCCCTCAGTCAATTCCCATCTCCCCACGCCCCCAGGAGAAGCTGAAATTCTTCCCTGTGTGTGTAAACACCAAGCCAGAGCCTGAAGACGAGGCTGAGGAGGGGCTGGGCGGGCTCCCCAGCAACATCAGCTCTGTCAGCTCCCTGCTGCTCTTCAACACCACCGAGAACCTGTGAGTGGGGGCTGGGGGATTAGGGGGTCTCCAGGCTCAGGTGTAGCAGAAGTCTATGACCTAGGAGCCAGGAGGCTCGTAAGGCCTGAGGCCATATCCTAACTTGAGCTGTGGCCCTAATGACATGAGAAGGGCGGTCCAGCCCGGGGACCAAGCCCAGGTGCTATATCCCCTGCCCTCCACCTTCTCCAGGTACAAGAAGTATGTCTTCCTGGACCCCCTGGCCGGTGCCGTCACAAAGACCCACATGATGCTGGGGGCCGAGACAGAGGAGAAGCTGTTCGATGCCCCTTTGTCCATCAGCAGGAGAGAGCAGCTGGAGCAGCAGGTGGACAGAGACAATGCCTGGGGGTGGGGGAGGCGTGGCCCCCCAGTATTGTCTGGACCAGGGGTCTGATGAGCCCCCTACCCGCCCAGCTGTGCTTGGGAACCTGGGAAGCTCCAAGGCCCGTTCCCTGGCCCCCCTCACCCTTCTGACCCACAGGTCCCGGAGAACTACTTCTACGTGCCCGACCTGGGCCAGGTGCCGGACATCGACGTGCCATCCTACCTGCCTGACCTGCCAGGTGTGGCTGACGACCTCATGTACAGCGCAGATCTGGGCCCTGGCATCGCCCCCTCTGCCCCCGGTGCCATTCCTGAGCTGCCCGCCTTCCACACGGAGGTGGCCCAGCCCTTCAAGCCAGGTGGGCCAAGAGCTGGGGACAGACTGGGGCGGCCGCTCCCCTGCTCAGCCTCTTGCCTCCTAAGGTACCTGACACCTTCTTGATTTCTGTCCCAGACTTCGAGGATGGGGTGCTGACGGCACGCCCACCGCCCCCGCCACCTCCACCACCTCCCCCAGCTCCGGCTGTACAAATCAGTGTGCCCCCGCCTCCGCCTCCGCCACAGGCTGTGGCCCTGCCAGGACAGCCTGCCATGGGGGATGACAGCGGGGGTGCCTCCCCTTCAGGTAGGGGCAGTCCCAGGGCGTGTGAGTGGGGCAGGGGCGCCTCTAACTTCTGGAGGGTTTTCTGTAGCTTAAGTGGTCATCAATTCTAGATTTTCAGAATAGTTCTGATTTCAAAATCACAGTCTCCCGAGTTCATAAAGTAGTGGTTTCGAATGGTATCTGTAGGGCCCTGAAATTCTAACCTTCAGGGTAGAGGGAGCCTGGACCCCCCATTCCCCTTGAACCAGTGACAGGGGGCTTGCTAGTAACCATGGAAAATACAGCGAGTCCCCACGTGGCCCTTCAGTGGTGTGTCTCCTGGGCTACCTCAGCACCTACCCTGGGCGGTGCTGGCCCACAGCCTGTCTCGGCCCCAGCAGCCTTTCTTCCTTACCCTCCAGCCCCGGTCCAAGGAGCACCCAAGGAAGTGGTTGACCCCTCCAGTGGCCGGGCCACTCTGCTGGAGTCCATCCGCCAGGCTGGGGGCATCGGCAAGGCCAAGCTCCGCAGTGTGAAGGAACGCAAGCTGGAGAAGAAGAAACAGAAGGAGCAGGAGCAAGGTGAGGCTGGACCCGCTGCAGGAGGGCGCTTGCCCGCGTCTCCAGGGGCTGTGCAGGCCGCCCCGGCGTGTGTGGGCCCCTCCTGCCCAGGGGTGGAGCCTGCTTAGACTCGGCCAATTGTCCAAGGAAACAGGGACTAGGGATATTTTTAGAGACGGACACCTAGCTGTGCCCCACTTCTTGAGGCCCCTTGAGGCTCCAGGCTACATCAGCTAGGCATCCAGTGCTGACAGATTCCACGTCTGGGCCCAAAGCAGCTGTGCTGTCTGGGGCCCCAGCCCTGAGTCATCCTAGCTGTGCTTCTGAGCACCGCATGGGAATCCCAGGCAGGCTCCTTGGTCCAGTGCTACTCCCTGTACCCATCTCAGGGCGGCGGTGACGATTCCACTCCCCGTGCCTGTCTCAGGGCGGTGGCGCCTCTGCTCCCTCTGCCCGTCTCAGGATGTCGGTGATTCCGTTACTCAGTGGTCACCTGCTTTCCTAGTAACACCAGTGCTCCAGGAGCTGTGGTGGCCTGGTGGCTGTGGAGGAGCCAGGGTGTTGACAGTGCAGAGGACCCCATGATTGCACCCTGGGTTGTCACATGGGCTGGACTGAGCCCACCCCGGGTGCCTTCACCTTGTCCCCATGCTTTCCCATTGCAGTGAGAGCCACCACCCAGGGCGGGGACCTGATGTCGGACCTTTTCAACAAGCTGGCCATGAGGCGCAAAGGTAGGAAGCAGGACCCGTGCTGCCTCCTTCCTCACCGTTTTCAGGTCTCTAGGGCCTGGGTGGTCTGGTGCCGCAGACCAGCTCCTCACTCCAGCGTCTGCCCTCTTAGGTATCTCCGGGAAAGGACCTGGGTCTGGGGCCAGCGAGGGGCCAGGGGGGGCCTTCGCCCGGATGTCAGATTCCATCCCGCCCCTGCCTCCCCCACACCAGCCCCCGGGCGAGGAAGACAACGATGACTGGGAGTCCTAGGGCTGGGCTCATCCTCCCCCAAGTCCCCAGTTGTACCACGCCCCCATGCAGAACAGCCGAACAGGCTCCTTGGGGGACGGGGTCACGGAGGACTCTCCCGCTCTCTTGCGGGGATCTTCAAGGAGCAAGGAGGCTGCTTTCAGAGGCCAAACTGGGGAGGGGGGGAGGCATGGTGGCAGGGGGTGCCTCTGCCTGTGCTCCAGCCCCCTTCACCAGCGTGTGCTCCTCTTCCCTGGAGAGACTGTGGTGAAACAGTACATGAATCAATAAAGAAGGATGCAAGACGCGAGCTTAAAC
>SJYC01033768.1:0-37827 GCA_006408675.1 Madoqua kirkii | reverse complement strand
CCAAAGCCTTTGACTGTGTGGATCACAATACACTGTCGAAAATTCTGAAAGAGACGGGAATACCAGACCATCTGACCTGCCTCTTGAGAAACCTATATGCAGGTCAGGAAGCAACAGTTAGAACTGGACATGGAACAACAGACTGGTTCCAAATAGGAAATGGAGTACAGCAAGGCTGTATATTGTAATCCTGCTTATTTAACTTCTATACAGAGTACATCATGAGAAACGCTGGGCTGGAAGAAGCACAAGCTGGAATCAAGATTACTGGGAGAAAAATCAATAACTTCAGATATGCAGATGACACCACCCTTATGGCAGAAAGTGAAGAGGAACTAAAAAGCCTCTTGATGAAAGTGAAAGTGGAGAGTGAAAAAATTGGCGTAAAGCTCAACATTCAGAAAACGAAGATCATTGCATTTGGTCCCATCACTTCACGGGAAATAGATGGGGAAACAGTGGAAACAGTGTCAGATTTGGTGACTGCAGCCATGAAATTAAAAGACGCTTACTCCTTGGAAGAAAAGTTATGACCAACCTAGAAAGTGTATTCAAAAGCAGAGACATTACTTTGCTGACTAAGGTCCGTCTAGTCAAGGCTATGGTGTTTCCAGTGGTCATGTATGGATGTGAGAGTTGGACTGTGAAGAAGGCAGAGCGCCAAAGAATTGATGCTTTTGAACTGTGGTGTTGGAGAAGACTCTTCAGAGTCCCTTGGACTGCAAGGAGATCCAACCAGTCCATTCTGAAGGAGATCAGCCCTGGGATTTCTTTGGAAGGAATGATGCTAAAGCTGAAACTCCAGTACTTTGGCCACCTCATGCAAAGATCTGACTCATTGGAAAAGACTTTGATGCTGGGAGGGATTGGGGGCCTGGTGTGCTGTGATTCATGGGGTCGCAAAGAGTCGGACATGACTGAGCGACTGAACTGAACTGTAAATGTGTATATTAAAACACTTAAGTTTATCAAAGAGAGACGGTTGTATCTAGCATGGGTACAACAAAGGGAGGCCACTACATTCTGGGTCTGAAACTCCAGGATGGCTTTCTCTGGAGAAGAGACCCAAACACCTGGGTCTGCCTGACCCCAGATACTGGCCTAGAGACAGGACAGCAATGCCACCTGGTGGACACTGCTTGGCCGGCTCAAGCTGCACCCCACACCACCTTCCTACCCTTCCACCCCCGGCGCTATGGGCCAGGGAGCCTTCCCCTCCCAATACCCAGGCGTGAGGCTGGGCTGCGTCCTTACCGGCTGCATGGTGCCGCCCGCAATGACCACCGCCCGGCATTCCTTCACCACCTGGGCGAAGTGCACGGCTGGGTTAGGAGCAGGAACTTGAGGCTGCTCTGGCTGAGGCTGCCTGCAGACAAAAACAGACAGCCATGTGGAGAAGGGCAGGCGGGTGCAAGCCAATCAAAACCTCCATCTGTCTGAGACAAAGATGGTGTCCAGTTGGGTCCAAGTAGGAGCCACAGAGATGCTGCTTTCTCTTTAAACGAGACTCATTTCATCCCCAGGACAACCACGAGGGAGACACACAGTCGTCTCTCTTCCCACACAAGGGACTGAGGTTTGGGGAGAAACTGCTCCCAGTCACGCAGCTTTTAGTGACGGGGCCATGACTCCAACGCAGCCCCCCGACCTTCACACCGGGCCGCGCAGCTTCTCAGGTAACCTTGCTGAGGCCAGCCAGCAGCCGAGCACCTCCATGTCCTCCTCCTCGCCCC
The DNA here is from genome assembly GCA_006408675.1 of Madoqua kirkii. Lineage (NCBI taxonomy): Eukaryota > Metazoa > Chordata > Mammalia > Artiodactyla > Bovidae > Madoqua > Madoqua kirkii. The sequence continues at coordinate 36,094 of SJYC01033768.1, read as the reverse complement.
CTCGACCGCTGGCGCGGGGCACAGGCGGCCATTTCCCTGTCCTAACCCAGCGAGGTATGAACACCAACTGGAGGTGAAAAAGCCCGGCTCCTCCCAGTTACCTTGGCGGCTCAGGATGACCCGGCCGTCCTGGTTGGCAGTGGTGAGAGCCTCGAGGAAACCTTCAACGTGCATCAGTGGGGAAGCAGGCCGCGGAGACCGGTCCTCCCCCACCTCTGTGGGGGCGGCAGGGGCTGCACGGAGCAGAGGAAGAGGGTCAGAGACTCCGAACGGAGAACAAAGACCACGCTCGTGAGGAAGGCCGCAGCCCAGGCTGCCCGTCCCCACTCACCCGCCGCCGCCCCGGGCTGCAGGCTCTGCAGGAAGTCCTGGAAGCCGGACAGTTTGGGCTTCTCCGTGGAGGGCACCAGGACTGCCCCATACCTCTCTGTGAAGCCAAAGAGCTGGGATGGGATGAGAGAGGCAGCCGTGAGGGGAGACGGACGGGCCTCTCTGCCCACCCACGAGCTGCCCCCAGTGAACATGGGGACAGGTGCCCTGGCATTTCTGCAGGGCAGGAAGGAGGGGCACGCGGGGCAGCCTCGGGCTGAGCAGAGGGTCGGTACCTTTCTGCTGATCTTGCTCTTCTCACAGTAACGCCTCACCTGCAAAAACACACCCGGCCAAAGGTGCCGAGAAAGTGGATACAGCTGGAGAGAGACTTTCCACATGCCTGGGAGTGGGCCCACCACCAACCCCGGTGCCTGAAGCCTCCCGTGGCCACGTCAGCCTCCTGCCGGGGGCCTCTCCTCTGCCACTGCCCACATTACTGCAGAGAGGAGAAAGGGGGAACCTGGAAGCACCAGCTTATCACACACAGAGAAAAGAGCAGCTGTCATCACAGTAAGCTGACGACCCCTCTCCTCTGACATGAGCTGTGTGCAAGGGTTAAGTCATCCCATAGACCTTCAGGCCTCTGAGCTGGTCAAGGATGGAAGGAACTCACTTTTGATTCCTTTCACGGTCTTCATGCAGAGTCCTGCCCACGGGTGGAGAGCAATAAAGGAGCACGGGGGTACCTACCCCCAAAGGTGATGACCTACCTTGAACAGGTTGATGTTGTCGATCTTGCTCTGGAAGAGGAAGTCGTTGATGGTCTTCAGCTCTGTCCCTGACAACAAACACGTGGGCCAGACGTCCCTCCTGGGGACCAAGGCCTGCATCCTGGAGGGAAGCTCACCAACAGCTGCCACCGGCGCTTACCTGCCTGCGAGAGGCTCTGTGTGTTGGGATTTTGCTTAATGTTCCCTAAAAAAAGAGAGAATCAAACAGGTCAGGACAGTGGGCCCGGCCCCCGTCCTCTCTCTTTGCTCTGTAGTTATCGAGCAAGACAGTTGCTGTCTGAAGAGGTGTTCTGCCCTTTACAGCACTCAAGGACCCACTGGAGGGGGGGCAGGATGGCCCAGGGGCCCAGAGGTCTGACCCACATGTGGCATGCGTGTACAGCCCGGGCCTGGCAATGTCACCCTTTGCAAGGCAAGGACAGGGGACCCCAACCCCATTCCTACAGGTGTGAGCAGGAGACCCCCAGGTTGCAGGGCAAAACCAAGTGAAGAGTGCCGAGCTGAGGTTCCCCTGGAAACTCCCCTGCTCCCCGCACTTCAGTTTCTACAGGTAAAGGGACTCAGCAAAGGGATGCTGGTGCACAGAGTAAGAGAAAGGAGCATGGGGGGAGGAGCCAGGAACTCCAGTCCCTCTCGCTGGGCTCGCGAACCAGCGGCCGGCCATGCCCCTGCCCTAGGCTTTAGTTACTGCCCTGAGGGTGAGCACGCCTATGCCACCCTCCTCGTGGGAGCACCGAGCCCTGAGTCCCAGCACCAGCGGGGTCATACTCATGTTTATAGCACAACATGTGATGGGTGCTGCCACCCAAGGAAAGGGCCTGGCCAAGGAAAAAGGACTCAGGACAGGAGCATATACATCCAGCTTCTAAAAAACATCTAAGCGGGGACAGACGAGGTTCCTAAATCAATGGCTGCGACGATGCCTGCGACCGGAAGCCTGGAGGTGCTGACTGGCACCCAGGGGCCGGGCTCCAGCAGGGTTGGGGGAGGGGTGGGGGGGCTCCTCACCGCCCAGCACAGCCACGAACTTCTCCAGCAGATACAGGAGCTGCTTGATGTACATCAGGTTCTTGGCCTTCAGGCGCTTCCTGGAAGGTGGGGAAGCCCGAGCACATCAGTGGGAGGGATCCCAACTCCCCTCCTGGTCTGAGCTGGGGCCTTCCTGCCTGCTGCCTTCCAAACTGGGGCACGAGTGCAGCCAGCTCTCCCAGAAGACAAGCTGGCCGGGGCCCAAGGCCTCCACGGCCCAGTGGGATGCAAGCCCAACGAACCAGGAGGTGAAGGGCATGCCGGCCCACCGCTCTGAGTCCAGGCCAGAGACACCTCCTCTTGCAGGTAGGCTCTGGGGCACCAGAGCTGAGCAGGGCCTTACCACCCCGCTAGGAGTCAGCGTCTCACCCGTATCGTTCCGTGTACTGGAGCAGCTGGCTGTGGGCCTGGCAGAGCTGGGGGAGGAGACAGCGCAGGTGAGAGGGTGGAGCAGACCTGGGTGAGCCGCCCTGGGCGGTGCCAGTGACCCTTGGATGCCTGACTGTGCCAGCTCAGGACACTCGGGGCAGTCGAAATGAGGGGGAGCTGGGGCAGACCAATGTGTGGGTTTTCAAGGCCCTTTGGCTGGTGGGGCCAAGAGATGGGGGGAGGCAGACTGCTGCTGGGGCGTTCAGTGAGGGTCAGGGAAAAGGCCAGACGGCAATGTTCGCATGTAAAGAACATCTCTGCTAGTGTTTCCTGAGACGGGAAGGACACGCTGTCTGCTGTGAGAGATGGTTCAAGGCAACCCTCACACCCTGGCCCAGGTCTGTCGAGGGGAGCATCATGTGGGCTTAAGGATCAAGAGCCAGTGGTCAAATCTACTGACCTCAAAGTCGCTCAGTCGTGTCCAACTCTCTGTGACCCCCATAGGTTGTAGCCCACCAGGCTCCTCTGTCCATGGGGTTTCTCCAGGCAAGAATACTGGAGTAGGTACCTACCTATTCCCTTCTCTAGGGTATCTTTCTAACCCAGGGATCAAACCCAGGTCTCCTATGTTGCAGACAGATGCTTTACTGTCTAAGCCACCACGGAAGCCCTCAGGGACAGTGCTTAACCTCCCTCAGACTCCACGCGCTCAGAGTTAACAGGACTAGCCTGGTGCAGAGTCGGGGACCCCGCCAACGAGGTGCAAGGCACATAACAAGCAATAAACAAACACTGGCTATCACCCGTCTCCAGCATCCCTCACAGCAGTGTCAACAGTAACACCCAGATACGCGATGACCCACTTCTCACACCTTGCCACTCTGACCTGGAGGCCTCAGGTCACAGGCCAGGGAGGACACGCAGAGTGCCCACGGCTGGGCTGGGGCCCAGTCCTAAATCCTGCTGGGGGTCCAAGTCTCAGCTCAGCACACGCCCTGACCCCCACCCCAGGCAGGCCCTGGTCCAGGAAGATGGAGGCCCACCCACCTGGGAACCTCTGACTTCCATGCTGTGGATGTTGGTGATGGTGTCAATGAGGTTGTGGGCCTCGTCGATGACCACCACCTGGCCCTGCAGCCGTATCCCCGCTGCCTGGCGAGTGGGTGCGTGCAGCAGCATCTGATAGGGGAGACCACCAGCTGGAGGGGGAGAGAGGGCCTGAGGGGGCGGGACACCTTCCTCCCCCAGGAGAGTTGGCCCAGCCACCTTGCAGCCCCAGTGTGCATGGTTCCACGTCCCGCCCAGAACACATACAGGGACACAGAAGAAAGCTAGAGCAGCACGCTGTGACCTGAGCGTGGAACCCTGCCTAGGAGGCCTGCGAACCAAACAGGAAACAGATCCAACTGAAGCCCAGTGGACCACTGGCAGTCATGGCGAGGGGGCTGGGACCCCAGCTGCAGAGGCCCTTCTGTGTCCCTGGAAGTGGGGAGGGACCTGGGGGAGGGGGCTGGTTCCCCAGCTGTGAAGCCCTTTCTGTGCCCCCAAGGCAGCCCTGGGTTCTGGTCCTGGAGCCACGCAACTCTAGGAAAGTCAACCTCTCAGCCTCAGTTTCCTTAATCTGCAAAATGGACTCAATACACTATCTCACATAAAACCAACACTGCCCGACCCCTGGTCTTCACCTGGGCTGCGGGAATGGCGAACCGGCCCCCGTAGTAGGGACAGGCCCGAGCCTCCTCGCCCAGGGCCACCAACTGCTCGACGTCCTTCACCCCCGCCAGGACCTCATCCCGGAGGAGCTGCAGCCGCTCGTGGCTGTAGAAGGGGCAGGTAGCCCTTGGCTCCTGCCTCCGCCTCCTCCTCGTGGGCTCCTCTTCCTCAGTGATGCTCTTCCTCTCTGAGGGGCACAGGGGCAAAGGCAGAAAGCCACAGCTGTCCCGGGGCCAGCAATGGTTCTGTACCATCCAGATCCGTTCTCATGGGGTAGAGCCTATGGACGTTTCAGAACTGCTCCTTATGATCTCACTGAAACATCCCGGAATCTTACTGTCTTTCTAGAAAAGGCCTACGAAACCATCTCTCAGCCAGGGTTTTGGGCTGCTGCTGCTAAGTCACTTCAATCGTATCCAACTCTGTGCGATCCCATAGACCGCAGCCCACCAGGCTCCCCCGTCCTTGGGATTCTCCAGGCAAGAACACTGGAGTGGGTTGGGTTTTGGGCTAGATCTGGATTAAAAGGCAGACAGGCCCCTTTCCCCTCGTGAGGCTCTTTAGGAAGGAAGCCGGGTCTGCCTTGCCCTCACTCCCACCACTTCCCGCATCCCTGGAGCCACTCCCCATTCCATTCCCGGCACCGCCCTGGGCCACACAAGGGTCCCAGAGGCCTGGAGCGTGGGCAGCTACCATGCTTGCTTCTCTGCATCTCCACACAGCGGTCATTGATCAGCTGCACCGAACCCAGCTTCCGCACATCCCCATTGACACATAGGTTCTATAAGACCGAGGAGAGGGCAAGAGAAACAGGGCTGCCTGAGCAACACGGAGGGAGCCCCGAGGCCTGCCTGCCCTCCCGCTTCCTTCCAGGGACCAGCATGGCCCGTCCTGCCCTGTGGCCCGCCTCGGCCCCACAGAGGTCTCTGCCTTCTGGGATGGAAACCAGCGGGATGACACCAGGCTCTCACCTGCCGAGAGCCCAGGGAGACTAGCCGGGTGTCCTGGCCAAAGGGGCTCTTCTGTACCTCATGCACGAACTGGGCCAGCTGGGAGTGCGTCCGGCTGCAGTAGTAAATCTGCCCGGGGAGGGGGCGTCGGGGAAGACCATCACCCCAAATGCTCTACACAGGGAGGAGGGCCAGGGCCCAAGAGGCCAAAGGAACGGGGAGGGTGGCCAGGACTCAGACCTAAAGAAGGTGACCACCCCCATCCCCCCACCTCCAGTACCTCATGCACGAACTGGGCCAGCTGGGAGTGCGTCCGGCTGCAGTAGTAAATCTGCCCGGGGAGGGGGCGTCGGGGAAGACCATCACCCCAAATGCTCTACACAGGGAGGAGGGCCAGGGCCCAAGAGGCCAAAGGAACGGGGAGGGTGGCCAGGACTCAGACCTAAAGAAGGTGACCACCCCCATCCCGCCACCTCCAGCAGACCCCAGGCGGCCCCCGCCCCTGGGTCACGCCCAGCTTCTGCTCCGGGTGCGCTGCAGGGCTCTGTCATATCAGGTGAGGGAGTGTCCCCTCAGTGGTAACTCAGACACCAGAAGGACTCTCTGAGAGTCAGAGGTATGGGGGTGGGGGTGAGGGCCCACACACACCTCCCAGGGCTCAGGGTCTGGGGGCTGGGTGGGGATAAAGCAGGAGGAGGCTGAGCTCAGTTCTGTGTGCCCCTCTTGAGAACCAGGAGAGGAAAAGGAGAGGGAGCGATATCTAATGTCAATAGAGAAAACCAAGTCTTCAGTGCAGGAAGCCAGAGCAGCGTCAGAACCACACAGGCCTCCCAGCCCCTAGGCAAATGCACACTCAGACCAAGGACAGGGGCCTGCCACCACCCACCACCCCGTGGAGACCGGGGGCAGAGCACTCACCGCCCCTCACCCCCATGGAGGCCTGAGTCCTTGGCCCAGAGGCTGCCCTTCGACACCCTGAGGCGCAGGCATCTCTCAGGGGCCCTGCCAAACGGGCACCCGGAAACTTGGGGGTTGGAGACATGGAGACGAAGCTCCGGCCTCATCCGCAGACCTGGGTGGCTCACCTGGGACCCAGGACCCTGTGTCTCACCTTCGTTATGTGTTCTTCATCTAGGTCATCCTCATCCACGTCCACTCTGAGAGAAAAAAACACACGCACAGAGAAAGTTTTCTCAGACTTCAGTTTTTGTTTTTATCCACCCAGAAATTTAATTTTTTTAAAAAGGGATTAGTGTGCATTGCCTGAGGCTCTGAGAGAGGGGTTATCAACAGGGCCAGCCTCCTGGTCTGTGGAGGGCTGTTCGGGCAACTCTGGGATTTAAACCACAGGCCACCCAGGACAGTCAGCATGACCCCCATGAGGGGCTGGATGTGGGAGGAGGTGAAGCACATCCTGTGGGTCAGAACCAGGGGGTGTGTCCTCAGAGGCTGGCATCTCAGGACGCAGGGCATCGAAGCCACAGAAGCTAAGCTGCAGGATCAGGGCCTGGCTGGACCCTGAGGTGCACTTTCTGCTTGAATATTGACAAACTGCACTCACGTTCTTTACCATGTTCCCCAGGGGACCCCAGGCAAGGAGCAGGAGAGCAGGCCAGCAACCCAGGGATGGGGAGGAAGGGCCGAGGGGCCCTAGCTGCTCCTGTCTCCCCAGAGCAGGATGGGGTGTGGAGAGCAGCCTGGCACCTTAGCCCTGGGTGGGGTCACAAGTGTCTTGGCCAGGCCCTGAAACCTGCGGCTCAGGGCAGGCCTTTGAGCACCAACACAGAAAAGCCCCAGGGCCAGGTGGCTTCAGCGGTCAATTCTACCAAATAAAGAAATAATGCCAACCATTCTCAAACGCTTTCAAAAAAACCATAGAGGAGGGATCAGTCCCAAACTCATTTCAGGAGGCCAGTGTCACTCTGATAGCAAAGTCGATAATGACACAGAGGAAGAGAGAACTGCTGGCCAAGATCCCCACTAAATACAGACACAGAAATTCTCAACAAAAACACCAGCAAACCAGCATGTTACTGCATCATACTTCATGATCAAGCAGGATTTATCCCTAGGATGCAAGGGTGGTGTCAATATAAGTAAATCAATAAATGTCATAAATTCCACTTAGTGGAATGAAAGATTAAAAAAATTATGTGATCATCTCAATAGGTGTAAGAAAAGCATTTGACAGAAGTCAACATTTGGGGCTTCCCTGATGGCTCAGTGGTAAAGAATCCACCTGCCAATGCAGGAGACACAGGTTTGATTCCTGATCTGGGAAGACCCCACATGCCGTGGAGCAACCAAGCCCGTGCACCACGACTGGGAAGCCTGTGCTCTAGAGCCCAGGAGCTGCAGCTGCTGAAGCCCGCACACCCGAGAGCCTGTGCTCCGCAACGAGAAGCCCCGGCAGGGAGGAGCCCAAGCTCTGCAACTAGAGCGCAGCCCCCGCTCTCTGCAACTAGAGAAAAGCCCACACAGCAAAAGACCCAGCACAGCCAAAAACAAGGCAATAAAGTTTCTGTTAAAAAAAGCTAATAGCTCTAAAAAAGTAATCGATGTCCTCTCATGATAGAAATTCTCAAGAAACTAAGAGAAGGAGCCTACCTTAACACAATGAAGGCCATTTGCGACAAGCCCGCAGGGCACATCTCACTCAGCGGTAAAGGCTATTCCTCTAAGATCAGGCACAAGGAGGCCCACCCTCACCACTCCTGCTCAGCACAGTACTGAAGTCCTACCCAGAGCAATCAGGCAAGAAAAAGAAATAAAGGCATCCAATTTGGAAAGGAAGAAGTGAACTGTCTGCTTGCAGATGACATGGTTTTATATGCAGAAAACCATGAGGACGGAACCCAAAAACTGTTAGAACTAATAAAGAAATTCAGTAAAGGAGAAGGTGGCAGAGAATGAGTTGGTTAGATAGCATCACTGACTCAATCAGACATGAATCTGAGCAAACTCCGGGAGACAGAGGAGCCTCGAGTGCTATAGTCTATGAGGTTGCAAAGACTCGGACACAACTTAATGATTGAAAATCAACAACTGGCATAAAAGCAGATGCACAGACCAGCAGAACAGAGCTGAGAGCCCAGAAATCAACCCCTGTGTATACAACTAATCTGAAAAGGAGGCCAAGAATACCCAATGGAGAAAAGACAGTCTCTCCAACAAATGGTACTGGGGAAACTAGATATTCACAAGAACAAGAATGAAATTAGACACTTATCATATACCACTCACAAATTAACTCAAACTTGATTAAAGACTTAAGATGTAACCCCTGAAACCACAAAACTCCTAGAAGAAAACACAGGGAATGAGCTCCTTAATGTTGGTGTTGACAATGACTTTTAAAAATATACGAGAAGTATAAGCAACAAAGCGAAGATAAACAAGAGGGACTACTTCAAACTAAAACGTTGCCAGACAAAAGAAAAAAAAATCAACAAAATGAAAAGCCAACCTATGGAATGGTAGAAAATATTTGAAAACCATCCATCTGATAAGAGGTTAATTTCTAAAATATATTAGGAACTCCTACAACTCCTAGCAAAAAACCAAACCAAAAAAACCCCCAAATAATCCAATTTTAAAATGGGCAGGGGAACTGAATGAACATTATTCCAAAGCAACATACAAATAACCAATAGGTACATGAAAAGGTCAAATCCCTTATCATTATACACTAGAAGTGATAAATAGATTCAAGGGACTAAATTTGATAGAGTGCCTGAAGAACTATGGACGGAGGTTCACAGCATTATACAGGAGGCTGTGATCAAAACCATTCTCAAGAAAAAGAAATGCAAAAAGGCAAAACGGCTGCCTGAGGACACCTTACAAATAGCTGAGGAAAGAAGAGAAGTGAAATGCAAAGGAGAAAAGGAAAGAGAGAACCATCTGATGCAGAGTTCCAAAGAATAGCAAGGAGAGATAAGAAAGCCTTCCTCAGTGATCAGTGCAAAGAAATAGAGGAAACCAACAGAATGGGAAAGACTAGAGATCTCTTCAAGAAAATTAGAGATACCAAGGGGATATTTCATGCAAAGATGGGCTCAATAAAGGACAGAAATGGTATGGATGTAACAGAAGAAAATATTAAGAAGAGACAGCAAGAATACACAGAAGAACTGTATAATAAAGATCTTAATGACCCAGATAACCACGATGGTATGATCACTCACCTAGAGCCAGACATCCTGGAATGGGAAAGTCAGGTGGGCCTTAAGAAGCATCACTATGAAGAAAGCTAGTGGAAGTGCTGGAATTCCAGTTGAGCTATCTCAAATCCTAAAGGATGATGCTGCGAAAGTGCTGCACTCAATGTGCCAGCAAATTTGGAAAACTCAGCAGTGGCCACAGGACTGGAAAAAGTCAGTTTTCATTCCAATCCCAAAGAAAGGCAATGCCAAAGAATGTTCACACTACTGCACAACTGCACTCATCTCACACAGCAGCAAAGTAATGCTCAAAATTCTCTAAGCCAGGCTTCAACAGTACGTGGGCAGAGAATCTTCCAGTTATTCAAGCTGGATTTAGAAAAGGCCTCTGCCACTATCCATTGGGTCATCAGAAAAGCAAAAGAGTTCCAGAAAAACATCTGCTTCATGGACTACACTAAAGCCTTTGACTGTGTGGATCACAACAAACTGTGGAAAATTCTTCAAGAGATGGGAATACCAGACCACCTTCCCTGCCTCCTGAGAAATCTGTATGCAGGTCAAGCAGCAACAGTTAGAACCAGACATGGAACAAGGGACTGGTTCTAAACTGGGAAAGGGATATGTCAAGGCTGTATATTGTCCCCCTGCTTATTTAACTTGTATGCAGAGTACATCATACAACATGCCAGGCTGGATAAAGCACAGGCTGGAATCCCGATTGCCAGGATACATATCAATAACCTCAGATATGCAGGTGATACCGCCCTTATTGCAGAAAGCAAAGAAGAACTAAAGAGCTTCTTGATGAAAGTGAAAGAGGAAAGTGAAAAAGCTGGCTTAAAACTCAACATTCAGAAAACAAAGATCATGGCATCTGGTCCCATCACTTCATGGCAAATAGATGGGGAGACAATGGAAACAGTGAGAAACTGTATTTTTTTGGTCTCCAAAATCACTGCAGATGGTGACTGCAGTCATGAAATTAAAAGATGCTTGCTCCTTAGAAGAAAAACTTTGACCAATCTAGACAGCATTTTAAAAAGCAGAGACTTTTGCTGACAAAGGTCTGTGTAGTCAAAGCTATGGCTTTTCCAGTAGTCATGTGTGGATGTGAGAGTTAGACTGTAAAGAAAGCTGAGTGCCAAAGAATTGATGCTTTTGAACTGTGGTGTTAGAGAAGACTCTTGAGAGTCCCTTGGACTGCAAGGAGATCAAACCAGTCAATCCTAAAGGAAAGGACTGATGCTGAATATTTGTTGGAAGGACTGAAGCTGAAGTTCCAATGCTTTGGCCACCTGATGTGAAGAATCGACTCATTGGAAAAGACCCTGATGCTGGGAAAGGTTGAAGGCAGGAGGAGAAGGGGACGACAGAGGATGAGATGGTTGGATAGCATTACCGACTTGATTGACATGAGTTTGAGTGAGCTCTGGTAGTTGGTGATGGACAGGGAGGCCTGGTGTGCTGAAGTCCATGGGGTTGCAAAGAGTGACACAACAGAGCAAGTGACTGAATGGATGGGACTGGATGCCATGATCTTAGTTTTCTGAATATTGAGTTTTAAGCCAGCTTTTTCACTTTCCTCTTTCACTTTCATCAAGAGGCTTTTTAGATCTTCTTCACTTTCTGCCATAAGGGTGGTATCATCTGCATATCTGAGGTTATTGATATTTCTCCCTGCAGTCTTGATTCCAGCCTGTGCTTCATCCAGCCTGGCATGTTGTATGATGTACTCTGCATACAAGTTAAATAAGCAGGGGGACAATATACAGCCTTGACATATCCCTTTCCCAGTTTAGAACCAGTCCCTTGTTCCATGTCTGGTTCTAACTGTTGCTGCTTGACCTGCATACAGATTTCTCAGGAGGCAGGGAAGGTGGTCTGGTATTCCCATCTCTTGAAGAATTTTCCACAGTTTGTTGTGATCCACACAGTCAAAGGCTTTAGTGTAGTCCATGAAGCAGATGTTTTTCTGGAACTCTTTTGCTTTTCTGATGACCCAATGGATAGTGGCAGAGGCCTTTTCTAAATCCAGCTTGAATAACTGGAAGATTCTCTGCCCACGTACTGTTGAAGCCTGGCTTAGAGAATTTTGAGCATTACTTTGCTGCTGTGTGAGATGAGTGCAGTTGTGCAGTAGTGTGAACATTCTTTGGCATTGCCTTTCTTTGGGATTGGAATGAAAACTGACTTTTTCCAGTCCTGTGGCCACTGCTGAGTTTTCCAAATTTGCTGGCACATTGAGTGCAGCACTTTCGCAGCATCATCCTTTAGGATTTGAGATAGCTCAACTGGAATTCCAGCACTTCCACTAGCTTTCTTCATAGTGATGCTTCTTAAGGCCCACCTGACTTTCCCATTCCAGGATGTCTGGCTCTAGGTAAGTGATCACACCATCGTGGTTATCTGGGTCATTAAGATCTTTATTATACAGTTCTTCTGTGTATTCTTGCTATCTCTTCTTAATATCTTCTTCTGTTAGATCTATACCATTTCTGTCCTTTATTGAGCCCATCTTTGCATGAAATATCCCCTTGGTATCTCTAATTTTCTTGAAGAGATCTCTAGTCTTTCCCATTCTGTTGGTTTCCTCTATTTCTTTGCACTGATCACTGAGGAAGGCTTTCTTATCTCTCCTTGCTATTCTTTGGAACTCTGCATCAGATGGTTCTCTCTTTCCTTTTCTCCTTTGCCTTTCACTTCTCTTCTTTCCTCAGCTATTTGTAAGGTGTCTTCAGACAACCATTTTGCCTTTTTGCATTTCTTTTTCTTGACAACGGTTTTGATCACGGCCTCCTATATAATGCTGTGAACCTCCATCCACAGTTCTTCAGGCACTCTATCAGATCTAATGCCTTGAATCTATATGTCCCTTCTCTATAATTTTAAGGAATTTGACTGAGGTCATACCTTAATGGTCTTGTGGTCTTCCCTACTTTCAATTTTAGTCTGAATTTTGCAATAAGGAGTTCATGATCTGAGCCACAGTCAGCTCCCAGTCTTGTTTTTGCTGACTGTATAGAGCTTCTCCACCTTCAGCTGCAAAGAATGTGACCAGTCTGGTTTCACTGTTGGCCATCTGCTGATGTCCATGTAGAGTCATCTCTTGTGTTGTCGCCTTTCAGTGTGTTTCAGTGTCCTATCTTTTTGTCTTTTCATACTGTTCATGGGGTTTTCAAGGCAAAAATACTGAGTGATTTGCCATTTCCTTCTCCAGTGGACCATGTTTTGTCAGAGCTCTCCACCAGAACCCATCCATCTTGGGTAGCCCTACATGGCATGGCTCACAGTTTCACTGAGTCAGACAAGACTGTGGTCCACATGTCTGGTCCCATCACTTCATAGCAAACAGATGGGGAAACAATGGAAACAGTGTCAGACTTTATTTTCTTGGACTCCAAAATCACTGCAGATGGTGACTGCAGCCATGAAATTAAAAGATGCTTGCTCCTTGGAAGAAAAGCAATGACCAACCTAGACAGCATATTAAAAAGCAGAGACATTACTTTACTGACAAAGCTCCATCTGGTCAAAGCCATGGTTTTTCCAGTAGTTATGTATAGGTGTGAGAGTTCGACTATAAAGAGAGCCGAACACTGAAGAACTGATGCTTCTGAGCTGTGGTGTTGGAGAAGACTCTTAAGAATCCCTTGGACTGCAAGGAGATCAAACCAGTCAATCTTAAAGGAGATCAGTCTTGAATACTCACTGGAAGGACTGATGCTGAAGTTCCATTACTTTGGCCACGTGATGCGAAGAGCTGACTCATCTGAAAAGACCCTGATGCTGGGAAAGATTGAAGGCAGGAGGAAAAGGGGATGACAGAGGATGAGATGGTTGGATGGCATCACCGACTCAATGGAGCTGAGTTTGAGCAAGCCCTGGGAGTTGGTGAAGGACAGGAAAGCCTGGCATGCTGCAGTCCACGGGGTTACAAAGAGTCAGACACGACTGAGCGACTGAGAGGAGCTGAACATGAAAAGGTATTCAACATCGCTAATCAACAAAGAAATGCAAATCAAAATCAGCATTTCTAGTTCACTCAGGAAATAACAGCTCACAAATTAGAAACCTAATGGCGCGGACCAACAGAAGCCTTAGGTTAAGAAAAACTCAGCCTGATGACAACTCAAGGGCTTACTTCACAAGACTTACACAGCTTGACTTGGTGCTAGAGCCTGAGACTTAGAGTCAGACCAGCGGGGTTCAAATCCCCAGCTGGTGGCCTTGGCCCAGGCCTGGCACCCTGCTGGACCATGGTGCCCTGAATGCAGAGCCGAGATCCAAATACCACCGAGAGGAGGGAGCTGCCCGAGCTGGCAGAGAAAGGGCTTGCCGCTGTGGGCATCCTCTGTGCCATAAAGAGGGGCCTCACTGCAGAGGAGGGGGCCCACCTCTCGGGGTGGAGGAAGGAGCTGCTCCCTGGAAACCTGCGCAGACCCAGGCAGGGCAGTGGGAGGAGGTGATGCTCTTACCCACTGGGCACTCCTTTCTCCTCATCGCTCTCATACTCTGCGAGGACCAGCTCTTCCTCCCCAGAGGCCACCTGCTCAGGTTCTGTGCCTGCGGCCAGCATCTCACTGCTGAGCCGGAGCAGACGCTCTGTTTCCTCATCTTCCTGTCTCTGTGGGGCAAAGAGAAAGAAACCTTAGTGCCGGTGCCCCACCCGCAACGAGGCCGCATCAGGCAGCCATGGCCAAGGGCAGTGCACCCGCCACTGACATGGGCCTCAAGCGACTGGTGCCAACGTCCCTGGACCACTCCTCCAGCTCAGGCTGCCCCGCTCCCAGGGAAGCGGCTGAGGGCCCGGCTGCTCACCCCGACCAGCCACACGGACGGACGCCGCCTGGACATGGTCCCAGGGACCACACTCACCGTGCGCTTGGCTGCGAACCGGAGCTTCGCATTGTGACGGATCTGCTGCAGACGCTCTTCTCGCTTCTTCCTCCGGACCTGCTCCTCCTGGAGGGGGGAAGCCAGAAGAGAGACTCCTGCAGGAAGCCCCAAAGCAGGCCCCTTCTGGAGCCAGGGTGCCCCAGTCCAGGGCTTTTCGCCTCTGGGCAGCCTGCCCTGCCCTGCTGGCCTCCAGTCTCTACAGCATGGCCAGCAGACCCTGAGCCCCCGGGCTCACTGTAGAAATGACACACTCTCCATCCAGCATGGCCCTTAAGGGGTCTGATGCCAGGGAAGCCAGGTCCGTGCTGCCACTGGCAACAGTGCGGTTCCTCTCCCAGCAGTGAAAGGGAACTGCTGCTAAAGAACCCACCTGCCAATGCAGGAGACCCGGGTTTGATCCCTGGGTTGGGAAGATCCCCTGGAAAAGGGAATGGCAACCCACTCTGGTATTGTTGTCTTGAGAACTCCATGGACAGAGGAGCCAGTGGGCTACAGTCCACGGGCTGGCACAGAGTAAGACACGACTGAATCGACCTAGCACGTACTCGTGAACACCAACCTAGAGGAAGCCTGGTGACATCAGCTTAACACAGACAGTGAGGGCGCAGCATCACCCACCTGGAGGTGGCCAGAGGACCCATAGTGAGGACACAGGCTGTCCAGCCTTGGGATTCACCTGACGTCACCCTGACGCCCCGTTTCCCAGATCGCCCACCTCCCATAACCCAATCTCACCTTCAATCGGTCCACCAAGTCCCTTTCTTCCTTCTTCTGCACAAACTGAGTGATCCAGTCAGGCTCTCCGGCGGCCTCTGGGGTGCCTGGGCTCCCCTGGCAGGAGGATGGGAGACCCAGGGCTGGGGCCAGCCCATCGTTCGAGGTGGGGGCTCCAGCCCCCAGAAGACGCTCCTCCTCTTGGCGTTTCTTCTGTTCAAAGTCGCGGAGCCAGGAGAGGGCCCCACAGATGAGACTTAGGGATTTTCCCTACAGGAAGAAAAATACTCTCAGGCATAGAAGCCAAGAGACCCAGCTTCCCAAATGACCCTTCCTGTTGTAATAAAGCATCTGATGTTAAGTATCAGAGGGTGCTCCAAGACCCGCTTCTGAAAGGAAGAAAAGGGAAGGGAACTGGCCTTTTCCTAAAGCACAGCTAAGAAAAAAAAAGTGAAATTCTTTAATTATATTCTTCACTGTTCTTCAAAGAATAAAAGAAGCTTATCAAGCTACCTGTAAGTACCGCAGGTCATCACAGTGAGAATGGCAAAATCTGAATAAATAGCTCAGAAAATGAATTAAGTCCCCCCTCCCAAAAAAAGGGGCACATCATGAAATCCTGGATACGACCTGCTAAGGCAGAGATGCAGTCAACATATCTGTGCAGACAGAAGGTGATCAGCCGTGGGAGTCCCAATGCTATGAAATTTTGAAGCAAACCAATTGTTCTGGAGAATACACCTGTTGGTTTAACATCAGACTTTTCCCTGGAGGTCCTTGACGTGTGTTGGATTGTGTCCCCCTGACCCCAGTGTCTCAAAACGTGGCCCTGCTTGAAAACAGACATCCTGAGTTAAGAGGAGGTGTGCCCTGATCCAGAGGAGCAGCGTCTGTGTGTATGTTCTCAGTCATATCCAACTCTGTGCAACTCCATGGACTGCAGCCCAGCAGGTTCCTCTATCCATGGAATTTCCCAGGCAAGCACACTGGAGTGGGTTTTCATTCCCTTCTCCAGGGGATCTTCCCAACCCAGGGATTGAACCTATGTCTCTTGCATCTCCTGTATCGACAGTCAGGTTCTTTACCAGCTGAGCTACCAGGGAAGTCCGTGTATAAGACAGTACCCTTGCATAATAAAACAGGGAAATGTGGACACAGAAGTAACGAAGGCAGACAGTGTGAAGAGACGGGAAGAGGCTTCCTGTCCACATGCCCAGGAGAGGGGGCGGACAGATCCTTCCCCCAGGCCCTTAGGAGGGACCTTGCTGACACCTTGGTTTTGGACATCTAGTCTCCAGACTGTAAGACCGTAAGTTCCCACATTTACACCACTGTCTGTGGGGTTTTCTCACGGCAGCCTGGGCAGGCAGGCAAAGAGGATGACTGTATGATGAGCTGTATTGTTGAGACACCACTGGATGGTGAAGAGAAGAACAGATGTAAGTACACTGAAAGTGACACAAACCTTTAAAACACAACTGACTTAAAAGCTACTCGAGAGAAAAAAAGAGAGAGACTGAAAACATGTAACTGAAGCAGGAGGGCGGGCAGAGGGAGGGGAAAGAGGGGGTCAGAAAGCGCCATCTTACCTATGGCGAAGAGGCCCCAGTGACCACAGCCAATAATGCGAAAAACAGCACCATTGGCTTATGATTCAACATACGCAAACCAACGGTATTTATGAAACAGGTGAGAGAGTTAAAAGCACCAGCCCCAGGAACCAAGTTTGATAAATGTGACTTTTTAAACTACACACACTGTTCTTTGATTCAATTTTCGTGTGACTTTAAAGAAAGGAGGACAAGGGACCTCCCTGATGGTTCAGGGGTTGAGACTCCATGCCTCCAAACAGGGGGTGCAGGTTTGCTCCTTGGTCGGGGAGCCAAGATCCACATGCTGCACGGCATGGCCAGAAATAAATAAATAGAGCTTCCCTGAGGGCTCAGTGGTAAAGAATCCACCTGCCAACGCAGGAGACACAGGTTCCATCCCCGATCTGGGAAGATCCCACATGCCCCAGAGCAACTAAGCCCATGCACCACAGCTGCTGAGCCTGTGCGCTGGAGTCTGGGAGCTGCAACTACTGAAGCCCACACGCCCTAGAGCCCGTGCTCTGCTACAAAAGAAGCCACTGCAATGAGAAGCCTGCACAGTGCAACTAGAGAGTCGCCCCCACTCACCACCAGAAAAAAGCCGAAGCAGCAAATGAAGACCCAGCAGAGCCAAAAAACAAACACAAAGAAATTATTCAAAAAGAAAGAGAGAGAGAGAGAGAGAGAGAGACGAAAAGATGCTTCATGACATCAGGTGAGACAGATGGTCAAATGAGGACTTGAACATCCTTAGATCTATTTATAGGAAGTCGCTTCTGATCCTGGTCTCTCGCTGGGTTGGGAGGGGAGAAGTCCCATGCGCTGCATTATTTATTTATTTTTGGCCACGCTGCATGGCACTTGGGATCTTTAGTTCCCCAACCAGGAATCAAACCCATAACCCTGCAGCGGAAGCGCCAGGGAATGCCCCACGTGCACTGGCTGTAAATGGAGGGCTGCAGACTGGCAGAAAGATGCTGCTTTAACAACTCCTCAACCTGCACAGCATCCTCGTCCCACACAACATCCTCATCCCGCTAGCATCTTCATGACCCACACTGTGTGAATCGGCAGGAGGGAGTCCCTCCCACTCACTGCGTCTGAAGGAACAAAACGGAACCAGGCGAGCAGCCCCGTCTGTGTCTCCCCAGGAAGAGATGACACATTCCCATCAGCAGATGAGAAGGCATGAGTCACTTGTTCATCAGTCAACACACACATTACCACCCCAGGCCAACTGGGCCAAGCTCCCAGATGGCAGGGACACAGAGGCGAGGCCTGAAAGGTCCTCCAGGAGGTCACAGCAGTGCCCACACGGGCAGCTCACTGTCACACGGCACTTGCTGCAACAAGAAAGTGCAAGACAGGCGCCGGACCCCAGCAGTCCTCAGTGGTCAGCCTCTAATAAACCCCCTCCTTCCAGGCAAGGAAGGAAAACTGAGGGGCTCCAGACGGGGTTACTTTGGCCCTTGGTGACCCAGTTTGTGGAGAATAAACCCGTGTTTGATCTGTGAGTAAGCCAGAGTAATTTCTATGTTTCTCAGTTGTGTTCCCAGAGTAAGATGGAAGGTTTCAGCGCTCCAAGTTGTGGTTGCCACGGCCATTCAAATTCTCATTTGCCTCTAGCCTAATTTTTCTGTGACCCCGGGGGTGTGTTTAATTGTTTAATAGACAGGAATGAGTTATTCAGAAAGATAAACAGAAAGAACGACCTTTCTAAGCTTCACATCATGACTCTCTGTGCAGGCAGATGAGCATGCTGGCGGCCTCTGACTTGTCATCAGCATCTCCCCAGACCCTCTCGGGCCCCCACGAGTCATACTTACGGTGCCGGTTGGACTCTCAAATATCCCAATCTTGCCAGCCTCCAGCACCTGGTACAGTGCTGCCATGAAGTCTTTCTGGATGGTATATGGTGTGAAGGGAAAAGGGAAGTGGATGCCACCAGCCTCCTGGGTCTTTTCGGCCATAATCCTGGAGGGAAAGAAAGCAGGCGGCTCTCTGATGGGCAAGTACTGGCCTGAGATCTAGAACAGTTCCTAAGAGCAGCCTCAGAACTAGTTACCCACTTTCTCCCCAGAGGTGACCATTTTTGGCAAGCAAAAATCATACTCTCTCCAACTGTGGGCCTCTCCATGAGGCCTGGCCAGAGTCGCAGTTCATCCAGAGACACTCATCAAAACTGGACACAGAGGAATTTGACCCAGGCAGCCCTAACAGAAACCCTGCCGCTCCACTTGCCTGCACACCTTTCTAAGGGCCTGGAGATTTCCCCTGGATAGCCAGCGTGTCATTATTTCTGCGGCCATTACGCTTTGTCTCCCACGCCATCGGTGTACAGTTCAGTTCAGTTCAGATCAGTTCAGTTCAGTCGTTCAGTCGTCTCCGACTCT
Organism: Madoqua kirkii; assembly: GCA_006408675.1. Lineage (NCBI taxonomy): Eukaryota > Metazoa > Chordata > Mammalia > Artiodactyla > Bovidae > Madoqua > Madoqua kirkii. Next base: position 17,169 of record SJYC01033768.1, on the reverse strand, counting down.
TTGCGACCGCATGAATTGCAGCATTCCAGGCCTCCCTGTCCAGCACCAACTCCCGGAGTTCACTCAGACTCGCGTCCATCGAGTCAGTGATGCCATCCAGCCATCTCATCCTCTGTTGTCCCCTTCTCCTCCTGCCCCCAATCCCTCCCAGCATCAGAATCTTTTCCAATGAGTCAACTCTTCGCATGAGGTCCGTGTTAGAAACTATCTTTTCCTCCTTTTCTGACCCTGGCTTCTCTGAGACAGCTTTTACACACCCTTTCTTCCTTTAATCACCATCTTCCATCCTGGCCCCTGCTCTCTCTCTCTTTGGAAGTCACTGCTCTGAGCTAGGTAAACAGGACCAGCTCACCTCAGTACAAATATGAATAAACCTAAATCCCACGTACACCTCCGCTACACAAGTGGCCTCAGGAAGACCAGTGATCATGTTGATTCAATTATGAGGAGAGGGAGTTGCACAGTGTTCTTCCAGTTAAGAGTTTAGGGGTAATTAAAATGAGGACTGAGGTGGAACGATAAAAATACAGATGACAAAACCAGGACAGTTCAACAGCAGAGGCAGGTCTGTAATCAAAAACCCACTAAAACATAGAGGGAAAGGAGACAGGCCCTAACAAACCCCAAATACCTGCCCTGAGTTAAACCCTCCACAGGCCCTTCCATTTTTGTCCTCTTGTTTAATCTGCACAGCACTGTAAGGATATAGTTGTTGGATCCTGACACTTACAGAAATTAAATAACTGTTCAGACTCAGCTTAGAAAGGAAACCCAGGGATCCAAGTCCAGCTTCACATGGCTGTTCTAGTCCAACTCATGCGTCGGCAAATGAGAACTAGCATCAATAAAAGGGAGATTTACTGAAAAGATACATACTTGGTGATTAAGAATACAGCCGATCTGGGAAATCCAAGAGCAGAAAACATGGACAGGGTAGTACGTCTTGCAGATTATAACTGCAGAGTGATTCAGGTTTTAAGACGGTTCCAGGAAGTCCACCAGCGGTAAATGCCTTGGGATTCCCAGTTCTGCTCCAACACATGCCACGTGGGGCCTGCCCGGCCTCCTCTGCTCAATCCCAGCTTCAGCTTTACCCTGAAAGTGGCCTGCACACTGCCTCTGCAGCCCCTTAACCTTCTGGCTTCAGGTCCCACTTCAAGCAAAGTCTTCTGTTTCCTAGTTCTAAATCCAAGGAGAGAAATCTGACCACTCCCCTACCCCGACCCTTTTATTTTTTAATTGGCATTTAACTGGTGGCTCAGACGGTAAAGAATTCACCTGCAATGAGGGAGACCTGGGTTCAGTCCCTGGATCGGGAAGATCTCCTGGAGAAGGGAACAGCAACCCACTCCAGTATTCTTGCCTGGAAAATTCCACGGACAGAGGAGCCTGGCAAGTACAGTCCATGTGGTTGCAAAGAGTTGGACATGACTGAGTGAGAAACACTTAACTTGTAATGATAGGAAAGAGCTACATGGATACATATATATGGACACATATATCTCTTCTCTCTTGGATATCCCTCCCAGCCTCCTCCACTCCACCCCTCTAGGTCATCACAGAGCACCAAGCTGAGCTCCCTGTGCTGTACAGCAGCTTCCCACTATCTATTTCACACGTGGTAGTGCATATATGTTAATCCTAAGCTCCCAATTCGTCCCACTCTCCCTTCCTCCCCACTCACCCTGTGTCCACTTGTCTGTTCTCCACATCTGCATCTCTACCCCTGCCCTGCAAATTTCCTGTCTTTAAAGACAGATCGCTCGACAGCCTAGAGACCACTGGCTGAGCCATGGTCTTATCAGCCTGGGCCTTGTGCCTGCCGCCCCTCTCTGCTTCAGGACCGGAGTCCTGGACATTTAGGACTCAGCTCCTCAGAGGCCTATTTGCCACCCTCTAGTGGTCAAACACCTCCCCTCCAAACACACACACTGCTCTGCTTTGTCATTCTTTTATCTCTTTATTTGAAACACTGTATTTTTGTTGTTCATAGCTCTCAGCTCTATCTGAACTTATTTACTGTCTTCCTCCACTAGAAGATAAATAGCATAAAAGGAGGAACCTTGTCTGCCTTGCCCTTCCCTGCCCCTAGCATTCAGAACAGGTGCTCTGGCACTTAGCAGGCAATCAATAAACAGGTGATAAATGAATAGCCAGTCTGAGGTAGGGGCTGTGGGAGGAGGTTTCTGTTCTTCAGAGGGATGGGGACAGGAGATCTATGACTTCAGTATCTAGTCCAAGGGCCAGTTCTTTGATGGTTTCAAACTGTTTTCATATAACCTCACAACCCTATGCGGTCAGGATTTTTATTAGTTCTATTTCACAGTTGAAAAACCGGGGTTCAGAAAAGTTAGGTGATTTGTTCACAATCACTCAGCAAGGGCTTGAATCCAAGATTTTAACATATATCTACCTGAGCCAGGGCTTCCCAGGTGGCTCAGTGGTTAAAGAATCCCCTTGCCAAGCAGGAGACCTGGGCTTGATCCCTGAGTCAGAAGATCCCCTGGAGAAGGAAATAGCAATCCACTCCAGTACTATTGCCTGGAAAATCCCATGGACAGAGGAGCCTGGTAGGCTGCGTGTAGTCCATGGGGTTGCAAAGAGTCGGACACGACTGAGCGACTTCACTTCACTTCTGGTATTCTTGCCTGGGCAGAGCAGCCTGGCAAGTCTGTGGGGTCACAAAAGAGTCAGACACAATAAAGTGACTAACAGCAGCAGCAGCTTCTGAGCTCCTGAACTGTGGATTTCTAATCTTCCTCCCACCAGGGTACGTAGGATGAAAAGACTTGGTTACCAAACTTTAGAATGACAACACGAAACAATAAAGAACAAAAGTAATTATTGTTTCACTTCTCTGTGGGTGGTAATTAGGGATCTCATTATTCTAGGAGCAGCACAAGCCAAACCCTAAGTGAAAAAAGGGTTTAGCTAAATCCAAGAATAAAGGATTCACTAAGTGCTGTTTAAAGATGTTTGGTACAACTTTTCCCAATCTCTTCAGGCTGGTCGCCTGGACATGAGCACACACACACACACACAAGCTGTCCCTAGAATTCCCCACCAGTGTGAAGACACGAGGAACAGTAATCTCATGCTCACTCATGGGTTAAGACACACGAAGACATCTCAGGTACACAGTTCAGTCGCTCAGTTATGTCCAACTCTTTGCGACCCCATGGACTGCAGCATGCCAGGCCTCCCTGTCCATCACCAACTCCCGGAGTTAACTCAAATTCCATTGAGTCGGTGATGCCACCAGCCATCTCATCCTCTGTCTTCCCCTTCTCCTCCTGCCTTCAGTCTTTCCCAGCAGCAGGGTACACACAATTCCTGAAAGCACTCATTTTCTTCAGTCTTCGGTGATCGCTTATTTACCTGGGTACAAACTTGCTCCAGACTGATGGTGTTTCCCCTACCCCAAATTCATGTGTTAAAAGCCCTAACCCTCACTGTGAGGCTGTATCTGGAGAAAGAGCTTTTAGGGAGTACTTAACATTAAATGTGGAGAAGGAAATGGCAACCCATTCCAGTATTCTTGCCTGGGAAATCCCATGGATGGAGGAGCCTGGTAGACTTACAGTTCATGCAGTTGCAAAGAGACACTACTGAGCGACTAACATTTTAACATTAAATGAAGGAGGTAATTAGTATTAAGTGGAGTCCTTATAGTGGGGTCCTGACCCCTACAGGACTGGTGGCCTTGGACTTCCCAGCCTCTAGACCTGGGAGAGAGAAGTTCTCTGTTCAGGCCTCCCAGCCTATGGCAGCATGAGCAGGTGAGATGCCTGTGTTCCAGGTACCATCCTACTGTTCCCCTCCTAAAGCACTTTAACTCCACATACCTGGGAGACAAACAGGCTCTAGCCCACCTGCTGTGAATCTGGGGTGGCAGGGCTGAGAGCTGCCAGCTGGCCCCAACTCCACGTCCTCATCTTGCTTGTCTCCCACCCAGCTCCGCCCTCGGAGCTGTCACACTGTGTGACGATTTAGCTGCACTTTTCACCGCACTGCCTCGCACAGTCTGGGCAGTTCCATCCGTCCCAGTCCTCCTGGCAGGCCACTGCTCCACCCGGATTCGCTGAGTGGCAGGATGGCTCTGGGGGTCAGACTGCCCAATTTTGGATCCCGCCTGTATCCCCGCTTAAGTCCACATCTCTGAGTCCATTTCCCCAGCTGCAGGGGGCAGTCAATTCAGTCACTCAGTAGTGTCCGACTCTTCACGAACCCATGGTCTGCAGCACACCAGGCTTTCCTGCCCAATGCCAGCTCCCAGAGTTTACTCAAACTCATGTCCATCGAGTTGGCGATGACATCCAACCATCTCATCCTCTGTCGTCCCCTTCTCCTGTCTTCAATCTTTCCCAGCATCAGGGTCTTTTCCAATGAGTCAGTTCTTCACATCAGGTGTCCAAAGTATTGGAGTTTCAGCTTCAGCATCAGTCCTTCCAATGAATATTCAGGACTGATTTCCTTTAGTATAGACTGGTTGGATTTCCTTGGAGTCCAAGGGACTCTGTCCCTTGCAGGGTATGGGGAAGGGCGCATTCAGTGGCCCTGCAGGGACTAGCAGGTACTACCACGTGCAAAGCGCATTCAGCACCGCCGGCGGAACGGCCCCGCAGGGACCAGCTCGCGGCCAGGTCCCGCCCCGCGGCCTCTCCCGCCCTCCCATTGGTGCCTGGCCTGTCGATCACACGGCGGCACCGCCCCGGGACGCTTTCCCGCCACCGTCCAGTCCCGCTCCCTGCCATATCCACCAGTCTGCCCTTTCTCATCTCGCTCCACGTCCTCAGCACGGCGCTCACCTTCCTCGGCGGCAGGGCTGTTCCGCCGAAGCCAAACCGGAGAGCAGTCCAAGCAGACGCCGCTGAATCTGAAACTCCCGCTCCTCGCCGGTGTCAGCGTCTTCTAGGGCAGTACAGCGCGCTGCACGCCCCCCGCAGCACTGCGCATGCGCACCCCGGGGCTCGGTGGGGCGGGTCCCCGTGTTGCGCCACTGCGCTTGCGCGGCCGGCTAGCCCAAGGCTCTGTCTCTGTAGCCAAATAGAGCGTCCCGCCGCTGCGCTCCGTGGTCACTGCGCATGCGTGCTCGCTGGCTCTCTGAGGATGGAGTTCGCGTTTGATATCTCTGCGCGTGCCTGGCGTGTTCAGCTGGGGCGGGAACCCCAGCGGAGGGATCGTGATCTGGACTCTGTACTCTTCCTTCGCTGCGCCCTCCGCCGCCATCCGTGGAGGGTGTTTCTTTGCCTGCTGGCAGCCATAAAATACCGAGCGCAGTCGGTTGACTTAAGTTGACCATGTTTATCAAACAGGTGGCGTAGTGTTAAAGAACCCGCCTGCTAGTGCAGAAGACTTAAGAGACACTGGTTCGATCCGTGGGTTGGGAAGATCCCCTGGAGGAGAGCATAGGCCACCCACTCCAGTATTCGTGCCTGGAAAATCCCATGTAGCTTGGTGGGCTACAGCCTACGGGGGTCGCAAACAGATGCGACTGAACCGACCTGGCACCACCTAAGGCCCAGGTGCGTAGCTGACTAAGGAAGCCTGTATTCTGGTCCTGGAACTGAGCCTGGTAAAACCAGCTTCCTCTGTCCAGCTTTTCATTAACCTCTTTATCTAAAACTTTATTCCCTTTCTTATCCCGCACCAGTTGCCGTCAGGATTGAAAAGTATCCAAGAAAAGTGGGGATTGGAACCCAGCAGCACCCTTCAGGGGCCTCCCAGGTGAAAAAGCCTCTCCGTGTTCTAGTTCTTGTTTGCAGAAAAAGGCTTTGGACTTTTGATACCCTTCCTGAGTTCCACAGGGAAGGGTTCCACAGGGAATTGCACAGGCAATTATTGATAAAGGAACACAGAAACAAAAAGAGCAGTTAAACAGAAGTTAAGACCATCATTCATTGATAAAATAGCCCTAGAGCCCTCTTCAAGACGTATACATAATAATCTGACACCCATCTTTGAGCAGTTCTGTGGGAACTGAGACCCTCACCCCGGGGAGGATGGTGGCTACAAGCTGAGCACAAGCACGTGAAACCCAGACTGTCTGGAACCAGAAGCTTGAAGATTAAGATACCTGAAACACTGCCCTGTTACCTCATCTCCAACCAATCAGAAGACAGCCGCGTGCTCCTGGCTCAGTCCTGCAGTCAGCCTTGTACTTTCCCTCACCACAACCCCCTGTCAGGAAAGTGACTGCCATGTGGAGGGTGGTTCAGTCACTCAGTCGTGTCCAACTCTTTGCAGTCCCATGGACCACCACGCAGTGTGGAGGGTGAGCAGCTCCGAAGTTCAATCTGGTCATAGACCCTGCTCCTGTCTGACCTTAATGTGAGACCCAGTTATTTTACCTCTAGAATGGACAGCACCTCCCCAGCCCACCTGAGCAGGGTTGAGACAGACTAAGTGATTAAACAGTTAATCCCACTAAGGGGTTCTATATAGAAAGATGGGAGACTCCTGTAAGTTAATGATTACTCAGGAAAGCAGGTGTGCTCAGCAACACACCCATGCCACAGAAGCACGAGAGTTGCCCCAGACAATAAAACAATGGTGGCATGAGCCCCACATCCTGCCAGCGAGCTCAGTAGGTCAGTGATCCCTAGGACACGCTCTCTGCACAGGTGAAAAAGAATATTGTTTGTGGACCTAGATTAAATTAACCATGCAGGGACAAGCAAACTCCCCTGCTCAACCCGGAGAAGGAACTAATGATGAAAATGACCTCTACTCAAGAAAGACAAAGAAGGCCTTATCCCCTCCCCACTTTTCCTTCATTATAAAACTGTAGCCCAGTATGTCTTCAGCATATGGCATTTCTTGCCCACCTGCTTAAAAGCCTCACACATGTCCTATTCTGGTGAATCACTTATCTACCGCTTTGCTCTTACTAAGTTCTCCTCTGCATGGAGACATAGGGGACTATGGTCCCAAAGCTCCTCGAGCTCCCATGAAATGATACTTTCAGGTCTGGAAGCCAAGCTGAGGGCTGTTGCTACTGGCCCCAGTCCTTCCTCAGGGGGTTCACCTGGTCAGGAGGGTAGAGCGCATCTCCTTCACCCCCTCAGACCTGGTTCTTCTTTGTCCACTCAGGGATTGGACTGCATGACCCCTGGGAGCTTTTCTGAAGGCGTGTCCAGTGTGTTTTCCAACACCACACAATAACCCAGTTTTGACACTACCTGCAGGTAACTGGGATCCCACATGTTAGGGGCTCGGTCCCACAGGACTGCAGTGTGAGACAGCAGCCCCAAGCCCAGCTCGTCACCTGTGCTGCTCACCTAGTTGTGGTGGTTCACTCAGTCATGCCCGACTCTTTGTGACCTCATGGACCGCATCACACCAGGCTTCCCTGTCCTCCACTGTCTCCCAGAGCTTACTCAAACTCATGTCCATTGAGTCAGTGATACCATTCAACCATCTCATCCTCCATTGCCCTCTTCTCCTGCCTTTAGCCTTTCCCAGCATCAGGGTCTTATCCAGTGAATCAGTTCTTTGCATCAGGTGACCGAAGTATTGGAGCTTCAGCTTCAGCATCAGTCCTTCCGATAAATATTCAGGGTTGATTTTCTTTAGGATTGATTGGTTTGATCTCCTTGCTGTGCAAGGGACTCTCGAGAGTCTTTGCCAGCACCACAGTTGTTCACCTACTGACTGTAGATCAGAGGTTCCCACAAGCTCCTCCTTGGGTTTGATTAATTTGCTAGAGAGACGGACAGAACCAAGGAAAACATTTTACTTATGAGAACATCAGTTTATGCAAAGATGTAACTCAGGAACAGCAGGAGGAAGAGATGCACAGGGCAAGTGTATGGGGAAGGAGCAGAGTTTCTACTTTCCCCACACCTCCACGAGCTCACCAACCCAGAAACTCTCCAAACCTCTTCTTTCCATGTATTTAATAGAGGCATCATTACGTACGCACAAGTCTATTAAATCATTGTCCATTGGTGATTTCTTCCCTTTTTTTTGTGGCCACATCCTGCTGCACATGGGACCTTAATTCCCCAACCAGGGACTGAACTAGCCTAACGTCCACTGCGCTGGAAGGCAGAATTTTAACCTCTGGACCACCATGGGAATCCCATTGATGACTGAACTCCATCTCCAGCCCCCTCCCCTCCCAGGAGGCTTGGGGATGGGCCTGACCATTCCCACCTTCCAGTCACCCAGTTTGTTCCCCTGGCTCACAATCTTAGGCTGGTTACCTAGGGGCTTCCCCCAAAATCACATTGTTAACATAACAAGAGACACCTGTATCTCTTTCCTCACTTGGGAAATTTCAAGGGTTTTAGGAGCTCTGCTAAGAGCTGGGACAGAGGCCAAAAATACATTTATTATCACAATATCTCAGGATGGGCCTATGAAATTACAACTGGGGGCGTTTTATGCTAAGTGGTCCCTGGGAATGACCTTAGTAATTGGTGTGATTTCCTGGCAAGATAAGAAACTTTAGGGACAGTTTCTGAGGCTTGAAGGAAAAGTTTTCAAGAAGAAGAGCCAGTGTTACAAGTTGTATACAAACCTGGGGTGGGAATTTACAAAAGGATGATTCCAGAGTCTGTTTTTTGTCAGTACTTCCAACTATCACTGATTGGTGTAGTTTGAAAAGGGCAAAGTACTATCATCCTTTGGAACGCATTCAATTTTTAAATCAGACACAGTTCAGTTGCTAACACAAACCATGGATTAATGTATTCTATATATATTTGTGTTCAGTCGTGTCTGACTCCTTGCGGTCCCATGGACTACACCCCACCAGGCTCCTCTATCCATGGAATTTTGCAGGCAAGAATACTGGAGTGGATTCCTACTCCAGGGGATCTTCCCAACCCAGGGATTGAAACCACAACTCTTGCATTTCCTGCAAAGACAGGCTGATTCTTTACCTCTAGTGCCATCTGGAAAGCCCCTAGAGAATGGGCCCTTTGGAATGAGGCCCGTCAAAATCCCGAAAAGGTCTCTGATGTTTTAGTCTTAAGTTTATGTAAATGTTACATTTTTACTACACCACTACGGCTTGTTTCCATGTTTAAAAATTGTCTTAAAGTAATTGTCATCTGGTAAACTTGACACTTTAAGAAAATGTACTGCATTTTGGTCTGTTTCTTCAAAGTTCCCCCGCCCCATTCTACACACACACACACACACACATATCCCTAGGATACAAATTCTCTAAGAAGCATCATGGGAGGAATAGAGGATGATACTACTTGGGGTCTGGTTGTAGAAGACTTTAAAGTGTGAAAGTGAGTCGCTCAGTCATGTCTGATTCTTTGTGACCCCATGGATTGTATATGTATAATTCTCCAGACCAGAATATTGGAGTGGGTAGCCTTTCCCCTTCTCCAGGGGATCTTCCCATCCCAGGGATCAAACCCAAGTCTTCCACATAGAAGGTGGTTTCTTTACCAGCTGAGCCACCAGGGAAGCCCAGAAAACTTTAAACAGCAAGCGAACAAGTTTAGACTTTGTCTTATAAGCCATTTGTACATCACTGAAATGTTTTTTTTTTAACAGAGGAATGAAATTGCAAAAGCAGTGTCTTGGAAATAATAAGCCAGAAGCAGGGTGAAGAATAGCTTGGAGGGGAAAGAGACCAGAAGCAAGCAAACAAGTCAGGTTATGCAATAAACCAGACAATGCAATAGGGACTTGGACCTCAAGAGTGGCAATAAGAATGGAGGATAGGGACTTCCCTGGCAGCCCAGTGCTTTAAGACTTCACCTTCCAATACATGGGGGTGCAAGTTCAATCCCTGATCAGGGAGCCAAGATCCCACATGCCTCAGGGTCAAAAAACCAAAACGTAAAACAGAAGCAATGTTGTCAACATTCAATATTCTCCTAGTTAAACCCCTGTTTAAACCCTTAGTTTAACTCCTATGAAACCTCCAGTTAAACCCCTGGGGTTCCTGTTTCCTCCATGGCTCTGGCCCAGGCTCCACAGCACAGCAGTCAACAACCCTTCTGTGGCCCCCACTTCTGAGTCTTTCCGTCCCTCTCCGTCGCCTTTTGTTCAAGCTGGGCTGGCCGTGGAGGGTCAGGCTCACTCAGCTGGTTCTGAAACAGCAGGGGAGGGGGCTGTGAGACTCTATTTGTGTTTTGTAACAGGTTCATTTGTGCCACTTTTTTATATTCCACATATAAGTGACGTCATATGACATGTGTTTTTCTCTGATTTACTTCACTCAGTATGAGTCTCTAGGTCCATCCACGCCGCTGCTTGTTGCTGTTGTTCAGTCGCTCAGTCGTGTCTGACTCTTGGCAACCCCAAGGACTGCAGCACGCCAGGTTTCCTTGTCCGTCACCAACTCCTGGAGCTTGCTCAAAGTCAAGTCCATCGAGCTGGTGATGCCATCCAACCATCTCATGCTCTGCCATCCCCTTCTCCTGCCTTCAGTCTTTCCCAACATGAGGGTCTTTTCCAATGGCTCTTCCCATCAGGTGGCCAAAGTATTGGAGCTTCAGCAGGCTGCTCATGGGCATTATTTCATTCTTTTTATGGTGACTCACTCTTTTAGATCATGGACTCCTCCAGAGCGAGGAGTCAGATTGGCATCCCCAGTGTCCAGCGCAGAGCTTGGCACCTGGTGGGCACTCACTGACCCCTGGAGATGGTGCTGAGGTTGCGCCTGCAGGATAGGGACTGACTGCTGCCCTCTCCTGGCAACAAGAGGCATTGTCCAGACCACAGACTTCTTCCCTGCCATCCTTTGCCAAAAAATGAAAAGGAGGAAAGGGAGGCAGTGCCTAAAGACAAAGAAAGCTCCAGTCACTCTTTCTAACTCTTAAATACCTGTGAATTAAGAATATGGGCAGAAAGTGGATTCATGGGCTGGGCGCTGAGGATGGTTGGGAAATGACAGCCAAAAGGTATGAGACTTCTTTACAGGGTAATGAAGATGTTGTAAAATGAACTGTAGGGACCTCCCTGGTGGTCCAGTGGTTAAGACACCACACTTCCAATGTAGGGGACCCAGGGACCTGGGTTTGGTCCCTGGTTGGGGAACTAAGATCCCACAGACCTCGAGATGAAATAAATACATAAATAAAATGGATTAGAGTGGTGATTGCACAACTCTGTTAAAAGCCCCTGAATTGTACACATTTTTTCCATGAAGTGTAGCTTGAAGGATTTTAATTTCCTGACCAGAGATCGAACCCAGATCCTCCACAGTGAACATAAAGAGTCCTTACCACTGGACCTGCAGGGAACTCTCTGAATTGTACACTTTAAATGGATGAGTTATATATGGTGCCTGAATTCTATCTCAGTAAGGCTGTTACCAAAAAGAAATCAATTGAATGTTTGTATAACAACTTGAATGTACTTAATCCCCCTGAGCTATACACTGAAAAATGGTTAAAATATCAATTTTAGGTTACATATATTTTATCACAATTAAATAAAAAGAAAGTAAGTGCATTCTATATACGGGCAATAAACAAACAGAAAATAAACTCTGGGAAATCGCATTTATAACAGCACCCAAACCAAAGGTACCTAGGAATAAATCTAATAAAAGATGCATAAGACCTCTACACAGAAAAATATAAAACATTGCTGAAAAAAATGAAAGAATCCCAATAAAATGGAAGCATAGATCATGTTTACGGACAGAAAGGGGCTTCCCTGGTGGCTCAGACGGCAAAGAATCCACCCACAATGCAAGAGACTTGGGTTTGATCCCTGGGTTGGCAAGATCCAGCTTGTTGCTGTTGTTCAGTCGCTCAGTCGTGTCTGACTCTTGGCAACCCCAAGGACTGCAGCACGCCAGGTTTCCTTGTCCGTCACCAACTCCTGGAGCTTGCTCAAAGTCAAGTCCATCGAGCTGGTGATGCCATCCAACCATCTCATGCTCTGCCATCCCCTTCTCCTGCCTTCAGTCTTTCCCAACATGAGGGTCTTTTCCAATGGCTCTTCCCATCAGGTGGCCAAAGTATTGGAGCTTCAGCAGGCTGCTCATGGGCATTATTTCATTCTTTTTATGGTGACTCACTCTTTTAGATCATGGACTCCTCCAGAGCGAGGAGTCAGATTGGCATCCCCAGTGTCCAGCGCAGAGCTTGGCACCTGGTGGGCACTCACTGACCCCTGGAGATGGTGCTGAGGTTGCGCCTGCAGGATAGGGACTGACTGCTGCCCTCTCCTGGCAACAAGAGGCATTGTCCAGACCACAGACTTCTTCCCTGCCATCCTTTGCCAAAAAATGAAAAGGAGGAAAGGGAGGCAGTGCCTAAAGACAAAGAAAGCTCCAGTCACTCTTTCTAACTCTTAAATACCTGTGAATTAAGAATATGGGCAGAAAGTGGATTCATGGGCTGGGCGCTGAGGATGGTTGGGAAATGACAGCCAAAAGGTATGAGACTTCTTTACAGGGTAATGAAGATGTTGTAAAATGAACTGTAGGGACCTCCCTGGTGGTCCAGTGGTTAAGACACCACACTTCCAATGTAGGGGACCCAGGGACCTGGGTTTGGTCCCTGGTTGGGGAACTAAGATCCCACAGACCTCGAGATGAAATAAATACATAAATAAAATGGATTAGAGTGGTGATTGCACAACTCTGTTAAAAGCCCCTGAATTGTACACATTTTTTCCATGAAGTGTAGCTTGAAGGATTTTAATTTCCTGACCAGAGATCGAACCCAGATCCTCCACAGTGAACATAAAGAGTCCTTACCACTGGACCTGCAGGGAACTCTCTGAATTGTACACTTTAAATGGATAGTTATATATGGTGCCTGAATTCTATCTCAGTAAGGCTGTTACCAAAAAGAAATCAATTGAATGTTTGTATAACAACTTGAATGTACTTAATCCCCCTGAGCTATACACTGAAAAATGGTTAAAATATCAATTTTAGGTTACATATATTTTATCACAATTAAATAAAAAGAAAGTAAGTGCATTCTATATACGGGCAATAAACAAACAGAAAATAAACTCTGGGAAATCGCATTTATAACAGCACCCAAACCAAAGGTACCTAGGAATAAATCTAATAAAAGATGCATAAGACCTCTACACAGAAAAATATAAAACATTGCTGAAAAAAATGAAAGAATCCCAATAAAATGGAAGCATAGATCATGTTTACGGACAGAAAGGGGCTTCCCTGGTGGCTCAGACGGCAAAGAATCCACCCACAATGCAAGAGACTTGGGTTTGATCCCTGGGTTGGCAAGATCCGCTGGAGAAGAGAATGGCTACCCACTCCAGTATCCTTGCCTGGAGAATCCCATGGACAGAGGAACCTGGTGGGTTACAGTCCATGGGCTCACAAAGATTCAGACACGACTGAGAGACTAACATTTTCACTTTCTTTCATGGACTGAAAGCCTCCATATTTTGAGATGTCAAATCTCCCTAATTTGACATGTAAATTCAATGGAGTCCTAATCAGAATCTTAGATTTTTAAAAAGACATTGACAAGGTGACTCTAAAATGTATATGGAAAATCAAAGAACCTAGAAGAGTAAACACAGTCTTGACACAGAAGGACAAAACTGGATGTCAAAACTCATTTTAAAGCTATAGCAACCAAGATGCTAAGGCATTGGCACAAGGATTATTAACAGACCAATGGAATAAAAGTCCACAACAGACATAAATATATGGTCCCCAGTGACAGATGACCAAGGAACCACCACCGTTCAGAGGGGAAGCACTAGTCTTTCAGTAAGTGGTCTGGGGTTAATTGTACCTTCATAGGGAAAAAATAAACCTCAATTCTACCTCACTCCATTTTCAAGTTTAATCAGATATGGATCATAGACCTAGATGTGAATGATAAAGCAAAAAAAGGTTCCATTCTAAAAAAGCAAAAACGAAATAGAGACAAATCTTCATGACCAAGGAATAGACAAAGATTTTTTACAATAAGACACACATGGAAAATCACTAGCCCGAGACTGATAAGGAAGAAATGGAACTTTGTGTTCACAGATGGCATGGTCATCTATGTAGAAAATTGAAAACACTTTGAAAAATTAGTGGGACTAATTAGGGATTATAGCAAGGTTGCAGGATACAGGTTTATGGACAAAAGTCAGTTGCTTTTCTCTATACTGACAATGAACTAGAGGAATTTGAAATTCAAAGCATGATACACTGTACCACTCTGATGAGGGGATGTTGGTAATGGGGAGGAGGTCTGTGTATGTGTGAGGGCCAGGAGTGTATGAGAAATCTCCTTGCCTTCTGCTCAATTTTGCTTTGAACTTGACTGCTCTAAAAAATATAAACTACTAAGGAAAATCACTAACTGTAAAAAAAAATTTTTTTATTGAATTCCATTAAAATTTAAATGCTCATCAAAAAATACCACTATGTGAACAGAAAAGAATACGAAAAAGAATGTATATATGTATAACTGAGTCACTGTTGTATTTAACATAGTAAATCAACTATACCTCAATTTAAAAAATAAAATAAATACCATTATGTGAGTGAAAAGGCATGCCACAGACCAGAAGATTATTGCAATGTATCTTACCTATAATATATAAAGAAATCCCACAAATTGATAACAGACAACATAATTTTTTAAATATCCCCAAAGATTTGAAAGGTACTTCACAAATGAGGCTACATCCAGATGGCCAATAAGTATATGAAAATGCGTTCCACTTCATTAACTATCAAGGAATATAAATTACACTGCACTGCATCGCCCAGATGGACTAAAATTAAAAGTACTGATGGAACTTCCCCAGTGGTCCAGTGGTTAGGACTCTGTGCAGGCGGCCTGGGTTTGATCCCAGGGAACTAGATCTCACGTGCCACAGTGCAGCCAAAAAAGAAAGTACTGACAATACATACCAAGTTTTGGTGAGAGTGTCCAGCAACTGGAACTCTCATACCCTTTTGGTGGAAGTGTAACTCGATACCTTGATACTGGGAAATTGGCAGTATCTGCTCAAGCTAAATATAAAAGAAACCCCATGACCCAGCAGTTGATTTCTTGTTTATATACCAAATTGAAATGAGCATTTATGTCCACCAAAAGTCATGTACAAGAATGTGCATAGAAGCTTTATTCATAATACCCCAAACCTGGAAACAACCCCAGTATCATCAATAAGAAAACTGTGGTATATTCAATAGAGTATCACATAGCAGGAAAAGGTAACTAACTACTTCTACATGCAAGACAGTAGGTGAATTTCACAGACATCATGTGCAATGAAAGAAACTGCTCCCAAAAGTACATACTGTTTGATTTCTTCTGAATGATGTTCAAAAACAGACAAAACTAATCTTTTGGGAGAGGTCATAATCGCAGTTACTCTTAGGGACAGTTATTCTTGGGAGAAGCTATGCAAAAGTCTTTTGGGGTGCCCAGGTGTTCTGTACCTTGATCTAGTAGTCAGGTGGCCTCATATATATATATATGTATGTATAATTTTATCCAGCTATATATTAATTTATTAATGTTATATCTTTTAATGTTTTTTACTGAAGTATAATTGTTTCACCATGTTGTATTAGCTTCAGGTGTACAACAAAGTGATTCAATTATTCGTGTATATATATACAGTAGGTTCTTTTGGTTATCTATTTTATATATAGTAGAGTGTATATGTTAATTCCAAACTCTTATTCTCTCTTCCTTCCCCTTTGGTAACCATAAGTTTGTTTTCTATGTCTGTGAGTTTATTTTTGTTTTGTAGATAAATTCATCTGTATCACTTTTTTATATTCCATATGTAAGTGATATGATATTTGTCTTTCTCTGGTTTGCTTCACTTAGTATGATAATCTCTAGGTCCATCCATGTTACTATAAATGGCATTATTTCATTCATGATGTCATATAATTTAAAAAAGTAAACAAGTATATCATTGTTTTTTCCAAGCTCTTTCTCAAGCCCTGGGTGTTTGCGACGCTTCCCAGAGTGCTGTTACCCTTCACAGACCGGGCCATCCTGCACTCTTTAAGTAGACCCACGCATGTCAGTCCTTCCTTTGCTCTGCCTTCTGGTATCTGTGCCGAAGGGCCTCGGACAGCATCACAGACCTGCCTGCAGGCCCTATTGCTGATAAGGGCCCTCGCAGGTGCTCAATAAATCTCTCTCTTCTCCTTAGTTAGAAATGAGTTCGCTCTTTTGGATAAACCTGGTTCTTTCCAAAACCGCGGTTAAAGCATCAGGTCACATGCCCACAGGGGGCGGAGGACGGCGGAAGCGCGGAGGGATGGACGGGGAGCGGTGAAAGCCAAGAGCAGTGCGTAGAAAAGAGGTGGCCCTGCTATTATCACAATGACACAGGTACAGTCAAAAGAAAGTACGAAGACAAGGGCGGAAAAGCAGGCCCGGCTGCTGAGAACCCGTGTTCTCCCCTTGGTTCGGGAAGGGGTCCTACAGCCGGGCGGGCGACCGGGTCACTGGAGTCCTCCAAGCACCCGCCTAGCTTGAGCGGGCCTAGCGTGAGCGGGCCCCGCTAGCCACCTCGCTGGGGCGGGGCCTTGGGCGGGCCACTGTCCTTCGGAAATTGTCCCCTTCCTCACTCGTACCAAGCCCCATCACGCGCTAGGCAGCCACTCTGGGGGCCTCAGAGGCCACCAGAGGGCACGGAAGCCGGAGCGCGCCCAAGAAGGGGACCCGTCCTGACGCCCCTGTGACGCGCCGGCGCAGGCTCCGCTCAAGCTGATGAGATCAAGCTCCCTCCCTCCCTCCCGTCCCTCCGTCCCTCCGTCCCTCCGTTCCTGGGTCCCTCGCTCAGCCGTGTCCCTGCAATGGGAAATCCAGGGCAGCTACCCGAACAGTCTGGGTCTGAGCCCGGTGATCCCAGGCGGCCTTGCACACTGAGTTCAGCACCTGCCCTCGGAACAAACCTGGAGACAACTGGAAAGGCTGTCACCGAGGGAAAGTGCAGCGCGGCCAGCTCTCGGCTCCAGGGCCCTAAGGTTGCCTGCGGCCCCAAGGCTATGGGCCTGGCCGCCCACTCTGTGCCTGGAGGTCTCTGGACCCACTCAATAAATGGCTTTGCACCAACTGGCCACCAATAGGTAATACAGATGGTGAGCATTAAGTGGATTCCAGTTGAGAAAGAATAGGTGGGACGTTGCCACTGATCAGTGAAGCCCCTGAGGAACCCAGAGCCCCATGCAGAAAGACACCCCTTCCCCCTCCGCCCTCTACCTGGGATCCCTGAGTACTCCCA
>SJYC01033765.1:0-70955 GCA_006408675.1 Madoqua kirkii | reverse complement strand
ACCGAAGGGAGCTCCGCTTTGAGGTGGCGAGGGGGAGAGCATGGATCTGCCCTGTGGTTTGGAGAAAGCCATCCAGCGCATGGAAAAAGGAGAACATTCCATTGTGTATCTCAAGCCCAGGTGAGGCCAGCTCTGGCCCAGGTGTGGGCAGTGTGTAGAGCAGGTGGGCGAACCGAGGTCAGATCTCCTTGTCCAGGTGAGTTGTAGAGCCGGCCTGTATTGTATAGCCAGTTGTATCCTCCCCTGCCGGCAGTCACTATGTGCTGGGTACCCCGCACAGACACCGTCAGGACCTCTGTTGTACTCAGGAGTGTGGCCACAGTCACCCACGTCTTTTTGAATCAAAACCTCATCTCTTCAGTTATGGCTGCGGCAGATTGCCTTTTTCAGCCCAAGGATTTCGTCTCCTGTTAATTGACTCAGTTGTTACTAATGTTTGTTGAAACATACCTACTATGTGCTAGACACAGTGCAGAAAATTCCTGGGTGTTCAGAGACATTGTTCCCACCTTCTAATGGCTCTCTGCTCAGGGAGATAATCGTGCCAGTGTGTAATGTGAATTACTATAATGATTTTTAAGATTTAAGAACCCAACTAACTGTGTGAAGAAGCAGCATCAGGGAAGATTTTGCCAAGCAGGGAAGTTTGCACCAAGACCAAAGGGATGGAGGGCACTTTGCAGGAAACCTTTTAAGTATGAAGCAAGTTAAGAAACAACCTGATGTTTTCTTGCCCCTACAGCTATGCTTTCGGCAACGCTGGAAAGGAGAAGTTCCAGATCCCACCAAATGCTGAGCTGAAGTATGAAATACATCTCAAGAGTTTTGAGAAGGTGAGTTTGTTCAGGGTCTTCCCTGCCCCACTTTGGATGTAACTCCTTGGGGCGGCTGACAGCTTGTTTTTCTCCTTTGGGGTATGGCAGGCCAAGGAGTCCTGGGAGATGAGTTCAGAGGAGAAGCTGGAGCAGAGCACCATAGTGAAGGAGCGAGGCACTGTGTACTTCAAGGTGAGCCCCCAGCAAGGTCCTCAGACACTCCCAGGGCGGGTCTGCCACGACAGCAGGGTTGCTGCCAGGAAGTAGACAGGGTGGCACTGCAGCTGTAGGGGGGGTGCGGGGGTCATGACTCTCATGCCCCTGGGTCACTGGTGTCCACAGGCTGTGACAGCCTGGGGTCGCTGAGCCTGTGCTGGGAGCCTGAGCCTGCCCCTCCCCGCTTGTAGGAAGGCAAGTACAAGCAAGCTGTGCTGCAGTACAAGAAGATTGTGTCCTGGCTGGAGTATGAGTCCAGCTTCTCTGATGAGGACGCAGAGAAGGCGCAGGCCCTCCGGCTGGCCTCCCACCTCAACCTGGCCATGTGTCATCTGAAGCTACAAGCCTTCTCCGCTGCCATTGAAAACTGTAACAAGGTGAGGCTCCTTAGCGGGGTAAGGGCGGTGTGCCCAGGCAGGGCTGGGTGAGCTCCCGGTGTGCCTGAAACTCGGCCTTGGGGACTACGGCAGGGGAGGCAGGATGGAGCTGTGGGGCTTGGAGGTGGAGGCCCAGAGGCAGCAATGTGGGAAGCAAGTGGGATTTTGGCTTAGTTAAGGTCGGGGACGAGGGCACAGAGGCGAGGAGAAGCCCTGGTTGGAGGAACCCGTTCAGCATTCTCCCCTCCTGGCCCTCTGCCTCTCCCTCCTGTACCTGCTTTATTCTGAAGGGGGATGGGTTTCCTTGGAGATCCAGTGGTTAGGATTCTGTGTTTCTATCACAGGGGGCATGGATCCCTGGTTGGGGAACTAAGCTATGAGCTGCATGGTTCCTCTGCCCCCCAAAAAGAGAAGAGTGTGTTAGCGTCCCAGGTGGTTTTCATCTGAAGAGCTGTCTTCCTATGCACCTTCTGGACTAAATGAGGCGCCTTCCCAGCCTTGGGTCCTTTCCACGTGGTGCCCAAGACCTGTTCATTTGGGGTGGGCCCCCATCTCACTGGCAGTGACTTGAGAGGATCTGAGACTTTGCTGCTGCTTCCTCTGTGTGTCTTAGGCCCTGGAACTAGACAGCAACAACGAGAAAGGCCTCTTCCGCCGGGGAAGGCCCACCTGGCAGTGAATGACTTTGATTTGGCACGGGCTGACTTCCAGAAGGTTCTGCAGCTCTACCCCAGCAACAAGGCGGCCAAGGCCCAGCTGGTCGTGTGCCAGCAGCGCATCCGCAAGCAGCTTGAGAAGGAGAAGAAGCTCTACGCCAACATGTTTGAGAGGCTGGCTGAGGAGGAGAACAAGGTGAGGATGGGCAGGGTGGACGGGAGGCGGCATCACCTGGTCCCTGCCAGTCTGTGTGTGTCCCCGCTCAGGCCCGGGGGGTTGGGAGCTGGATGTTCTGGTGTGCTTCCCGCCCTGTATTCTCTGTGCCCATTAGAAAATACAGGTTTAAGAACCTGAGGTTTAAACAGGTGATAGTTAGACTCAAAGTGCACAGAAGAGCATGTAGTAAAAAGGCTGCGGGGCAGGCCGTGCTCCCGGGTGACAGGCAGCAGGCGCTGCCTCCCACTAGTACCTTGTGCTTTTTGGACGTCACACCTGAAGCTCATTTTACATCAGTGTGCAAAAGGGCTCACACAGTGTTTCACTGAGTGGGTGTATCGTATCTTATTTGCCCTGTTCCCTGCTGCTTAGGCTCTCAGTGTTCTAAACCTGCACCAACAGAAATACGATGCAAACCGCATTTCTAATTTTAAATTCCTAGTAGCTCTGTTTAAAAACAAGTAAAATAGGTGGTTAGTTTTAATATTTAATTGACCCAAGGTATCTAAATATTTTAACACGTAGCACTTTTGAATTGCTGGGGCAAGGCTAGTTTTTTTCCCGACTGAGGCTTCAAAATCCAATGTGTATTTTAAACCAGCTTGAACTAGCTGTATTTGAAGTGTTCGGTGCCCTGCCAGGCTTCCCTGGTGGCTCAGAGGTTAAAGCTGCCTACGATGCGGGAGACCTGGGTTTGATCTCTGGGTCGGGAAGATGCCCTGGAGAAGGAAATGGCAACCCACTCCGATACTCTTGCCTGGAGAGTCCCATGGACGGAGGAGCCTGGTGGGCTACAGTCCACGGGGTCGCAAAGAGTTGGACACGACTGAGCGACTTCACTTCAGTGCCCTGCCATGGACAAGTTCAGTATTCCATAGTATTGCACTAAACGATGCGAGTCCCCGATTCTGCACATGCATGCACAGGTGTGTCGTTGGTCTCTAATTCTGTTGGACGTTGCTGTGTACTATTTTTTATGCGAGGTGCGTTGCTTTGGGTACAGACTCCGTGGCGTCATTGTGCAAGGAGATACTTGGGTATAGGCAGGTGAGTGGGGACCTGGAGTGACAGTCACCTTTCTCGTCAGGGGTGAGGGCCACATGAGAACTGGCGTTGATGCCCTGCCCCTCTTCCCTTCTCACAGGCCAAGGCCGCAGTGGCTGCGGGAGACCAGCCGGCTGACGCCGAGATGAGGGATGAGCCGAAGAATGACGTGGCTGGGGGCCAGCCTCAGGTTGAGGCAGAAGCATAGCCTTGCCCCAGCCCTGTCCCCATGGCTGCCTGCCTGCCCCCCCACCCTACTCCACCCTGTTAGTTTTGTACAAACTGAAGAATTTTGAGTGAATTAGACCTTTATTTTTCTATCTGGTTGGATGGTGGCTTTGGGGGAAGGGAGAGAGG
This sequence comes from Madoqua kirkii, assembly GCA_006408675.1. Taxonomy (NCBI): domain Eukaryota; kingdom Metazoa; phylum Chordata; class Mammalia; order Artiodactyla; family Bovidae; genus Madoqua; species Madoqua kirkii. The sequence continues at coordinate 67,273 of SJYC01033765.1, read as the reverse complement.
AGCAGCCTGGGGGGTGGGGGGGTCATTTTAGGTGGTGTCACCCCTCCCTCCACCCTCATTCCACGTGAATGAATGTCCCTCCACACGCACACTCATCAGAATGTTAATTTATTTTGCTTCCTGTTTACTGCGTCCGTTTCTCAGACAGAAGGGGCGAGTGGTAGGGATGTGAGGTCCAACAAGAAGGCAGGGTGGACAGGGAGACTCCTCCTGGGCAGCCACTTCCCCTCCTCCCTCCTCCCGGTCCGTTTCCAAACACGCGGCCTCCACGTGGGTGCTAGGGGCATGGGAAAACCACTGCTGTGCCCATTACCTCCGCTCCCTCCCTCCCTCAGCCCAGGTGTCGCGGCTGATGCTGTCTTCTGGTGTCGTGGTGACCACCCTTGTATCCCCTCCTGTCAGTGTCCCTTCTCAGCCAGGTCGCATCCCCACCCCCTCAGCCTCTTCTCTGCACGTTGCTGAAGGTCCAGGCTTGCCTCAAGTTCCGTGCTTGAGCAATAAAGTGGAAACACTAAAACCTGGGTGTTGGGCAGCCCTTTCTCTGTTCGGCCTCGGGGGGTGTGGGCAGCTGCACCGTTCGGGCATCACTGGCAGTGACTTGAGAGGATCTGAGACTTTGCTGCTGCTTCCTCTGTGTGTCTTAGGCCCTGGAACTAGACAGCAACAACGAGAAAGGCCTCTTCCGCCGGGGAGAGGCCCACCTGGCAGTGAATGACTTTGATTTGGCACGGGCTGACTTCCAGAAGGTTCTGCAGCTCTACCCCAGCAACAAGGCGGCCAAGGCCCAGCTGGTCGTGTGCCAGCAGCGCATCCGCAAGCAGCTTGAGAAGGAGAAGAAGCTCTACGCCAACATGTTTGAGAGGCTGGCTGAGGAGGAGAACAAGGTGAGGATGGGCAGGGTGGACGGGAGGCGGCATCACCTGGTCCCTGCCAGTCTGTGTGTGTCCCCGCTCAGGCCCGGGGGGTTGGGAGCTGGATGTTCTGGTGTGCTTCCCGCCCTGTATTCTCTGTGCCCATTAGAAAATACAGGTTTAAGAACCTGAGGTTTAAACAGGTGATAGTTAGACTCAAAGTGCACAGAAGAGCATGTAGTAAAAAGGCTGCGGGGCAGGCCGTGCTCCCGGGTGACAGGCAGCAGGCGCTGCCTCCCACTAGTACCTTGTGCTTTTTGGACGTCACACCTGAAGCTCATTTTACATCAGTGTGCAAAAGGGCTCACACAGTGTTTCACTGAGTGGGTGTATCGTATCTTATTTGCCCTGTTCCCTGCTGCTTAGGCTCTCAGTGTTCTAAACCTGCACCAACAGAAATACGATGCAAACCGCATTTCTAATTTTAAATTCCTAGTAGCTCTGTTTAAAAACAAGTAAAATAGGTGGTTAGTTTTAATATTTAATTGACCCAAGGTATCTAAATATTTTAACACGTAGCACTTTTGAATTGCTGGGGCAAGGCTAGTTTTTTTCCCGACTGAGGCTTCAAAATCCAATGTGTATTTTAAACCAGCTTGAACTAGCTGTATTTGAAGTGTTCGGTGCCCTGCCAGGCTTCCCTGGTGGCTCAGAGGTTAAAGCTGCCTACGATGCGGGAGACCTGGGTTTGATCTCTGGGTCGGGAAGATGCCCTGGAGAAGGAAATGGCAACCCACTCCGATACTCTTGCCTGGAGAGTCCCATGGACGGAGGAGCCTGGTGGGCTACAGTCCACGGGGTCGCAAAGAGTTGGACACGACTGAGCGACTTCACTTCAGTGCCCTGCCATGGACAAGTTCAGTATTCCATAGTATTGCACTAAACGATGCGAGTCCCCGATTCTGCACATGCATGCACAGGTGTGTCGTTGGTCTCTAATTCTGTTGGACGTTGCTGTGTACTATTTTTTATGCGAGGTGCGTTGCTTTGGGTACAGACTCCGTGGCGTCATTGTGCAAGGAGATACTTGGGTATAGGCAGGTGAGTGGGGACCTGGAGTGACAGTCACCTTTCTCGTCAGGGGTGAGGGCCACATGAGAACTGGCGTTGATGCCCTGCCCCTCTTCCCTTCTCACAGGCCAAGGCCGCAGTGGCTGCGGGAGACCAGCCGGCTGACGCCGAGATGAGGGATGAGCCGAAGAATGACGTGGCTGGGGGCCAGCCTCAGGTTGAGGCAGAAGCATAGCCTTGCCCCAGCCCTGTCCCCATGGCTGCCTGCCTGCCCCCCCACCCTACTCCACCCTGTTAGTTTTGTACAAACTGAAGAATTTTGAGTGAATTAGACCTTTATTTTTCTATCTGGTTGGATGGTGGCTTTGGGGGAAGGGAGAGAGGAGCAGCCTGGGGGGTGGGGGGGTCATTTTAGGTGGTGTCACCCCTCCCTCCACCCTCATTCCACGTGAATGAATGTCCCTCCACACGCACACTCATCAGAATGTTAATTTATTTTGCTTCCTGTTTACTGCGTCCGTTTCTCAGACAGAAGGGGCGAGTGGTAGGGATGTGAGGTCCAACAAGAAGGCAGGGTGGACAGGGAGACTCCTCCTGGGCAGCCACTTCCCCTCCTCCCTCCTCCCGGTCCGTTTCCAAACACGCGGCCTCCACGTGGGTGCTAGGGGCATGGGAAAACCACTGCTGTGCCCATTACCTCCGCTCCCTCCCTCCCTCAGCCCAGGTGTCGCGGCTGATGCTGTCTTCTGGTGTCGTGGTGACCACCCTTGTATCCCCTCCTGTCAGTGTCCCTTCTCAGCCAGGTCGCATCCCCACCCCCTCAGCCTCTTCTCTGCACGTTGCTGAAGGTCCAGGCTTGCCTCAAGTTCCGTGCTTGAGCAATAAAGTGGAAACACTAAAACCTGGGTGTTGGGCAGCCCTTTCTCTGTTCGGCCTCGGGGGGTGTGGGCAGCTGCACCGTTCGGGCGAAGCTACGGGAGCCGCCCACTTTGTGCCCAGCCCCACCTGCAGTGCAGCAGACTTGTGGTGCAGCGGTCCAGGAGGGCCTGCTGGGCACCACACAGACTACAGCAGGGCCTGCGCCAAAGGCCTGGCCAGGGGTTCCCCACACCCCTCCCTGCAGCAGCCTGGCAGGTTTTAGTAGTTGTGGTTTTTCTTTTCCTAACTGCTTAGGAAAATATGCAAACATCTAAACTTTTGGGACCAAACTTCTCTGAGTTTGCTTTGAGGTTAGATGTATTGGCTTCTGCCTAAGCGATTCAGTACAGAGTTCAAGCTTTCTTGGCTTCCTTACAGAGTGAAACCCCTGGTGTCAGCAATACCTGTCACCTTGTACACAAGGGAACAGGGAAGAATAGTCATGAAGCCTGACAGCACCGACAGCCGCTCGGGCCCACTCTCCAGCTTGCTGCTTGGCCTCAGTGGGGGAAGAGCTTGTGATGCTTTCTCGCCGTGCTCTGACTCGTGGCTTCTTAGCATTCCAGGGCTCTGGGAGAAGCTGAGGGGCACAAGTGCGGCGTCGCATGTCTTGTCCAGATGCTCTGACTGCAAGCCAGAGCCTGCGCGCCTTCCTGCCCGCGTGTGGGCTATCCAGTCCCTGCACCGTGATACAGGTGACCTGCCCGCCACGTGCCTGTACAGTTATTTCCAGGAGGACTTTTCTCCATCCTTTGTCTTGATGCAGGACTCACTTCTGTGTGGAAAGGTTCACCAAGCCATAGAGCACAGCTGCTGCTGGAGCCAGAACGAAAATTCGCCTCTTCTCTCCCAGCACCTCTGCTTGCTCTCTGCTGGGGTCACAGCAATGCCCTGGGCTTAGGGTTTGTGTCCTGGTCTCACAGCCCATGGTACAGATAACCCTCTTATATCAGTACATGGTACAGATAACCCTTTATATCAGTAAGCACTTCTGATATAAACCCAGCCCTAAACCAAGAGCTTCACACAGATTAACTTGGATCCTTGAAAGCATCCCACAGAAAGAGGCACTGCCCTGGACTACAGGCGAGGAAGCCAAGGTTCAGAACCTGAATGGAAAGGTCTGCCTGGAATATGAGATGACCTCTTAACCAAATCCAGAGTGATCGGAGGTTCATGAAACCTTGGGCAAGTTGAACCTCTGCTCATCTGCAAAAATGGAGATTAAAAAAAAACGTGTGAGGGTCCTTCCACCTCTGGGTGCTTCTGCAGGATTCTAAGAATTTGAAACATAACTGGAAAAGAAAAACTGCACTCAGGTAGAACCCTGAACTGGACAAATTCTGGTCTATGTAACATTAAAACTGTCTTCTGAGGATGTTTTACTAAAGCAGTCAGAAGCCTTTAAAGATAAATGCACCTCCTACTCCATTCTGCTCTGGGTCAGCTGCGGGTGCGTCTGCCAGGCAGCTGCACCCTCCTCACCAATGCCTAAATCTTTCCATGCAGAGAATGTGGAGTAGACAGAACCAGTAGCAACCAGGCCTGAGCAGTTCCTGCACAGTTAAAGTAGTCTCGGAAAATTTTAAATGGGGTTTATCTTGTTCTAGTGCTGGTCTGAACATCATGTTCTATAAATTTTATCTCCTGAGTATCTGCAGTCCTGGTTCCAGCAGCCTCCTTCCAGCATTTCTGTGGGCCCCTCACCCACTTCTGGTCCCATGAAAGGCACCCGTATTCCCTTGAGCACCAGGGACCCTGCATGGCAGATAATCTCTACAGGCTTAAGCCCCACCACACCTTCCCAGCCCATCTGGGCTGCAGGTCACCCCACGGCCCAGGGCCAGTCTGCCCTGCCAGCAGTGGTACACTGGACTCCCCTCCACACCAGTCTGCATCAGAGGCTCAACTGTGTCCACTGTTTCAGTTGGAAAAAGGACAAATGAAAGACATTTTCACCAGGACTAGTAACAAGGAGTCCCCTTTCAGGAAACTACTGCTTGAAAATCAAGAAATACACAGTGGAACCTTTGATGCCTTATTCCTGTCTTAAAGACCATCCTCCCCTGTCCCTGACCACTTGTGCTTGCAAAGTTGCTTCAGTCGTGTCTGAATGTGAGCTGTGGGATTCTCCAGGCAAGAATACTAGAGTGGATTGTCATGCCCTCCTCCAGGGGATCTTCCTGACCCAGGGATTGAACCCATGTCTTTTTACATCTGCACTGGCAGGCAGGTTCTTTACCACTAGCGCCACCTGGGAAGCCTGACCACCTGAGCCCTCCTCAAAGCCAGGTAACCCTCAGGTGGAAATGGCAGTGGGCTCAGGGCAGTGCTGAGAAAAGCCAACGTAAGAGAGAAGACATCCCTGTTCTCTTTCTGGAAATCGTTACGCTGGCTTTACCACCTGAGTCCCCCAGCTGCTTGCCAACCTCTGGTGATGTGGATGCACCAACAATCCTTAATTCTGAAAGGTAACAAAACCTTATTTAGCATGTAATGAACAACACTAAATACACTGCTTTGGGAGGCAAACAGAATGTGAAAGATTTACAAAGTGGTTCAAAGGAGGAATGACCAAGAAAAATGAAGGCCTTTTTGAATTCCAAGAGTTCCCTGACTAGAGCTGAGGACCAGTCATACCTGTCCCCCCATCCGAGACACACACATTCCTTGAGATCTCCAGTTTCAGGTTCCATGGTGAGAAGTGCCTCACACAGAACATGGTTCTGGGTTTTGTTTTTTCTTTTTGAGGTGAAATTCACATAGTTTTACCCATTTAAAGGGAACAATTCTGTGGCACAGTCCAATTACAAAGTTGCACGACCACGTCGACCTAGCTCTAAAACATGTTCACCATCCTTTGCCCATTTCCTCACGTTTGGTCTTCAGTGACAAGAACTCTTCATCCTTCAGTTAACAGGCAGTAGAATCTTGAACAGAAAAGGCAATGGCAACTCACTCCAGTACTCTTGCCTGGAAAGTCCCATGGATGGAGGAGCCTGGTAGGCTGCAGTCCATGGGGTCACGAAGAGTCGGACACAACTAAGCAACTTCACTTTCACTTTTCTGCATTGGAGAAGGAAATGGCAACCCATTCCAGTGTTCTTGCCTGAAGAATCCCAGGGATGGGGGAGCCTGGTGGGCTGCCATCTATGGGGTTGTACAGAGTCAGACACAACTGAAGTGACTTAGCAGCAGCAGCAGAGTCTTGAACAGACGACAGCCCAGACAGGTTCTGAGAGCAAAGCCTTCCTGAGCTGAGGGTCCTAATAGGGCCAGACCTGTGGTGGGGCCGGGGGGGACTTTGAGTAACCACCTCTCTCAGAGCACGGCTGCCTGCACTGTTATTCTGCCTAAACTAGGTCAAGTCTGAGGGACAGGTTTCTGTGCTTCAGGACCCTAGAACCGTCCGTGTGCCAAGGCACATTGTGAGTCAGACTGGTGGAGCCTCACACAGCCCACTGGAAGCTCTGGCTGTGCCCTCGGAAGGGTGAGCAGCTCTCGGTCTCACAGGAAGAGATTTCTTGAAATGTCCTGTCTCTTATTGAGCATCCTAGGTCCACACCCTGAACAGGACAACTCATGTCTACTTGGGGAGAAAGAAGTGAACAAGCTCCCAGGGAAATGCTTCCTGCTTAACACACCTCTCCTTGCCCTGCTATTAGCAGGTTTCTACTGAAGCTATTGTTTGGCTATTGGTTTGTAGAGAATAGGCCACCCACATGAACACTACATCCAAGTCATCTGACCAACAAGAAGGCCTGGTTAGGCAGCACTAGGCAGGAAGCCAAAACCCATGCTGAGAGTGCTTGGCCTAAAGGAGCTAAGTCCAATTACAAAGTTGCACGACCACGTCGACCTAGCTCTAAAACATGTTCACCATCCTTTGCCCATTTCCTCACGTTTGGTCTTCAGTGACAAGAACTCTTCATCCTTCAGTTAACAGGCAGTAGAATCTTGAACAGAAAAGGCAATGGCAACTCACTCCAGTACTCTTGCCTGGAAAGTCCCATGGATGGAGGAGCCTGGTAGGCTGCAGTCCATGGGGTCACGAAGAGTCGGACACAACTAAGCAACTTCACTTTCACTTTTCTGCATTGGAGAAGGAAATGGCAACCCATTCCAGTGTTCTTGCCTGAAGAATCCCAGGGATGGGGGAGCCTGGTGGGCTGCCATCTATGGGGTTGTACAGAGTCAGACACAACTGAAGTGACTTAGCAGCAGCAGCAGAGTCTTGAACAGACGACAGCCCAGACAGGTTCTGAGAGCAAAGCCTTCCTGAGCTGAGGGTCCTAATAGGGCCAGACCTGTGGTGGGGCCGGGGGGGGACTTTGAGTAACCACCTCTCTCAGAGCACGGCTGCCTGCACTGTTATTCTGCCTAAACTAGGTCAAGTCTGAGGGACAGGTTTCTGTGCTTCAGGACCCTAGAACCGTCCGTGTGCCAAGGCACATTGTGAGTCAGACTGGTGGAGCCTCACACAGCCCACTGGAAGCTCTGGCTGTGCCCTCGGAAGGGTGAGCAGCTCTCGGTCTCACAGGAAGAGATTTCTTGAAATGTCCTGTCTCTTATTGAGCATCCTAGGTCCACACCCTGAACAGGACAACTCATGTCTACTTGGGGAGAAAGAAGTGAACAAGCTCCCAGGGAAATGCTTCCTGCTTAACACACCTCTCCTTGCCCTGCTATTAGCAGGTTTCTACTGAAGCTATTGTTTGGCTATTGGTTTGTAGAGAATAGGCCACCCACATGAACACTACATCCAAGTCATCTGACCAACAAGAAGGCCTGGTTAGGCAGCACTAGGCAGGAAGCCAAAACCCATGCTGAGAGTGCTTGGCCTAAAGGAGCTGAGCTCTAGATGGTGCCAGTAGAGACCCACCAATCATCTCCCCAGAAAGGGCCAAGAACAGGAGTCTCCTTGTGGAGCCAGGCCTCTGTCCGCAAAGCTCTGCAATGCCAGGCCCTGTGTTCCACTCACTGTGACTATAACACTTGGTGCAGTTAAAAGTAACTGATGCAGAAGGAGTGGGGTGCAGGCACTGATTCATGCCTTATTTCCCAGAGACCTATCTTTCCTTCCTTTCTAACTTTATTTGGCTCTCTTGACAAAAGCCAAGAGGCCATGAATCCAAGTTGTAATCACAGTAATATGACCTTCATGACATGATAGAACAAACAAAAACAGGAACCCTGGCAGAGAAAGGTCAAGAACAATAAGCCCAAGTGATGAGGAAGATAAACCAAGGTCCTGTAGGTGCTGGGTCAGGGTACCACTTCAGAGAGCTGGGTCAGGTCAGGGCACTGGGTGACTGAGGTGAGATGATCCTCAAGTATTTTGTTCTGGGTTATTTATTATTTAACTATTTCACTGGAAGAGCTGGAGGAAAAAACAATGAGTCATACATACAGTGAAAAACACAATTCAAAACTAAGTTTACATTCAGATAGAAATGTTTTGAAACTGGTTGTTTTTCCACCCCTTAAACCTGGTGGATGCTTGGGACTGGAGAAAGGATGCGAGGACCGAGACGTGGCAGAGCCAGGTGAGGCAGCACACGAGCCCACCATTAAAGGAGGTGGGCTTACAGCACCAGGTACGTGACACTCCTTGAAAGGAAAGCTGTGACCAGCCCAGACAGCATGTTAAAAAACAGAGACATTATTTTGCCAACAAAGGTCCATCTGGTCAGAACTATGGTTCTTCCAGTAGTCACGTATGGATGTGGGGTTTGGACTATGAAGAAAGCTGAGTGCCAAAGAACTGATGCTTTTGTGGTGTTGGAGAAAACTCGAGAGTCCAAGGGACTCTTGGACTTCAAGGCGATCCAACCAGTCCATCCTAGGGGAAATCAGTTCTGAATATTCACTGGAAGGACTGATGCTGGAGCTGAAACTCTGGTACTCTGGCCACCTGATGCCAAGAACTGACCCACTGGAAAAGACCCTGCTGCTGGGAAAGATTGGGGGCGGGAGAAGGGGACAACAGATGAGATGGTTGGATGGCATCACCGACTCAACAGACATGAGTTTGAATAAACTCCAGAAGTTGGTGATGGACAGCAAGGCCTGGCGTACTACAGTCCATGGGGTCACAGAGAGTCGATACAACTGAGTGCTGAACTGAACTGACATGCATGTGACCCAGGGCCTTTTGCATGGACCTTTTGTGAAACAGAAACCTGAGAGCACTGTGCCCAGCATTTGTCCAGACTGCCTCCTCTTGCTGTTCTGACCAGGTGCTCCCTGTCCTCATCTAATGAGCCATGAGAGCCACAGCAACTCTAGGACAAAAGGTGCCACCTCTCCCCAGCTCCCGGGGCTTTCTTCCGCTGTGTAAGATGATTCCACTTCTCCAGCTAAGTCCCTAAGTTGTGTCTGACTCTTTCACTCCTATGGACTCTAGCCTGCCATGCTCCTTTGTCCATGGAACGTCCCAGGCAAGAATAGTAGAGTGGGTTGCCATTTCCTCCTCCAGGGGATCTTCCCAACCCAGGGATCGAATGTGCATCAGCTGCACTGGCAGGCGGATTCTGTACCACTGAGCCACCAGGGTAAGGTAGATGTCCTTATTTTTACAATGTTGACTCCTGAAAAACCCATGTATAGATTAGTCTGGGCCTGCACGCCTAAACCTGAAAACCCACTGAGCACCTGCAGAATCTCGCAAATAATACTTTTGATGCTGACTGATGAGGCCCAAAGAAAGGCTGCACTGGATTCAACATGGAAGGTTTCACTTCAAGTCTAGACTTGATGGGACATCCCATTTACAATACAGTGGAGGCCCCTGAGGGCAAGAGCTTTGTGCTGGAGGGCCAGACCAGACCCAGAATCCCAGCGACCCTGATTTCTAGCCTGAGGACTTTTCTGGGAACTCTGGCAGTCAAAGACAGGATGTGGGTTTTTGCTCAAACAATTCTGGTTTGACTCACGTCCATCCCTTTCTGCCTTGCTATTTTATCTTGCTGAACCTGTTTTTTTCAATAAAAAGTCTGGAATAGGCAGACAAGCTCACATGCACTACTTGCATGAGATAATATACATGCAATGTGCCTTACAAGTGACTATATGTGCTTTACAAGTGATTTTCAAACTTTTATCTACAGAGCACACCTACCATAGAAAAAAAAATTTCTTTACATAATAAGCCTGTATTACATGTGTATGGTCAGTCGCATCTGCCTCTTTTCGACCCCATGGAGTGTAGCCAGCCAGGCTCCTCTGTCCACTTAATTTCCCAGGCAAGAATACCACAGCGGGTTGCCATTTCCTCCTCCAGGGGATCTTCACAACACACGGATCCAACAAGTGTCTCCTGCAACTCACGCATTGGCAGGCAGATTCTTTACCACTGCGCCACCTGGGAAGCCCTAATACATGTATTGATATATACAATTGAAACAAAGGTTTCACAGAAATAATACTTACCTTACTACTTGAGAGTACTTGGCTTTTTCTATTTCATTTTTTAAAAAAGCTGGTCCGGTTCACTACCCTCATTTCAAGACTACTAAAGGGATGTTACAGTTTTGTTTTTTTAAAAAACATTGTTGGAAATCACGAGTCGTCGGTTATCACAGTTATGATTCTCAGGGATGGTCTAGGGGCTACGAGTCTTCACTGCCAGGGCAACAAAGCACGAGGTCAAGGTTATTAGGTCAAGCCCTCGAGAGCCCTGTTGTCAACGACTCAGCCCCGCCAGCTTCGGCTGACCGGTACAAGCCACAACCTGCGGAGAGGAGGAGTGGCCCGAAGCCCTGTCACTCAACTCAGGCTCGGGAGCCCCGCCCCCACGCCCGGGCGCCCGGAAGGCCTGCCCCCTCGCCGAGGTTTAGCGAGGTAGGCCGCGATTGGTGGTTCAGGCATTGACGAAGCTTTCCGCTTTCGGTGGCCTTTCCGCTCCGGCGGCTGTCGAGAAGGGCTCGGGGAACACTTAGCGGGGCTCCACCGTCCCTGAGCCCTCGGAAGTGCGATGAGGTCGGTTAGCTACGTACAGCGCGTAGCCCTAGAGTTCTGCGGGAGCCTCTTCCCACACGCCATCTGCCTCGGAGACGTTGACAACGACACGGTCGGTGCATGCGCACTGGAGACGCAATCGTCTGCGCACGCGGGGCGGGGCCAGGGGCGGGGGAGGTGGCCGGCGGCTGCGTGCTGCGTGGGAGTGGAAGGCGTGTCCTGCAGGCCCGGCGGTGCAGCCCACGCGCGTGCGCACGGGCGCTAGGGGAAATGGACCGGGAGGGGCAGTGTGGGGAGCTCCGGTGCACGGCGTTCTGGCTGCGTTGTTCCGGAGCCTTCCTCCGGTGTTCTTCTAGGGGCTCGCGTAACGGGTCTGCTGCGTGGTTCAATGAGTTGTGTCCAGGAAGAACCAATAAACTGCGTGGCCGGCTTCCCCGCCCTTCCGTGGCCCGCTTCCCTTTCAGAGCCTCGGAAAATAAACACGGAGCGCGCCAGGAGCACCTGCCGCCGGACCCGGCCTGGCCCGGCCCACCGGACGGCTTTAGGCGCCTGGCCGGCCATCCTTGGTTTGAGTTACAAGTTCAGTGTCCATCTCCCTTTCCTCTCCTTCCTTCTCCCGTCGTTAAAGTGTGTTAATAGCAGTAGAACAGGCCCAGACCGAGACTGGTGCTCGGTGAAGGCTCAGGGACGCCTCAGCGTTGTCGTTAGTGTTGGATTGTGGTCCGAGGATTCCGAAATTCTGGAGAATTCAAAAATGGACGGAACACTCCCACTGCGCGATGGTCACAATAATAGAGAAATGTCATGAGCCCATTGATTAAAATGTGCCAAGCGACTCTTTGCGACCCCCATGAATCACAGCACTCCAGGCCTCCCTGTCCATCACCAACTCCTGGAGTTCACTCAAACTCACGTCCATCGAGTTGGTGAGGCCATCCAGCCATCTCATCCTCTGTCGTCCCCTTCTCCTCCCGCCCCCAATCCCTCCCAGCATCAAGGTCTTTTCCAGTGAGGCAACTCTTCGCATGAGGTGGCCAAAGTACTGGAGTTTCAGCTTTAGCATCATTTCTTCCAAAGAACACCCAGGGCTGATCTCCTTCAGAATGGACTGGTTGGATCTCCTTGGAGTCCAAGGGACTCTCAAGAGTCTTCTCCAACACCACAGTTGAAAAGCATCAATTCTTTGGCGCTCAGCCTTCTTCACAGTCCAACTCTCACATCCATACATGACCATTGGAAAAACCATAGCCTTGACTAGACGGACCTTAGTTGACAAAGTAATGTCTCTGCTTTTGAATACACTATCTAGGTTGGTCATAACTGTTCTTCCAAGGAGTAAGCGTCTTTTAATTTCATGGCTGCAGTCACCATCTGCAGTGTATTTGGAGCCCCCAAAAATAAAGTGTGACACTGTTTCCACTGTTTCCCCATCTGTTTCCCATGAAGTGATGGGACCAGATGCCATGATCTTTGTTTTCTGAATGTTGAGCTTTAAGTCAACTTTTTCACTCTCCTCTTTCACTTTCATCAAGAGGCTTTTTTAGTTCCTCCTCTCTTTCTGCCATAGAGCTAAAACATCCCACCACTCGCCCCTACCCATCCCGCCCCGCCCCTAGCCTCCTTTGCCCTGTGATGGGAAAGGTATTTTGAGGCCTCTTTGCTCTACCTCCTCTAGGGAGGAAAATGTTATTCTCGTAAATTTGTATTATGTTTTCTGGGCTTTCGCGTTTCTTCATATACTAAACAGTATAATTTTATGAGAAAATCAAAGGGAGGCATTTTAGAGTAGTAAATTAGCGAAGTGACTCTAGAGATAGTCATTTTCCATTTTATCCGATCGGCTTCTTTGTTTAAAAGGGAAGATTATGTGCCTTTTCTCATAGCTTCAGTGTCACTTCTTTTTTTAAATTAAGTTGTACTTTTCTAACTGCATTGCACACTCAGTTCTGCAATGTTAGGTATATTATACTACCCTTAAAAAAAAAAGTTGTAAGCTCCATAATGACAGGAATTTTTAATCTTTTTTTCCACTGCCGTATTCCCTTCCTACACCTATAGTGCCTGGTGCATAATTAACACTCAATAAATGTTTGTTGACTAAATGAGGGTTGTGATGAAAGGCAGATGTTATTATGTATCTCCAGGCAATTTGAGGGGCTTTGCCTGTTATCAACAAATGTAATTAAAACAAGGGCAGGTAGATGAGGTAGTTGGCTAGTGATGGGATGTGATCCATTCAGCCTGCATGAGTGTGCATAGACATTTTGTAACTGGTGCTCCAGGCCAATTTTTGGAGATTCCAGGCCAGAAAAAAGACTTTTATTTCATCCTGATAAACCATTCACCTAAGGTTTTTTGCAAGTGATTTATTTCCTGCTAAGAGGGAGAAGCCAGGGATAGAATACACACGCACTCAGAGAGAACTCCCTTCCTGTTAGCATTTCTGAGTGAAGCTGTGCTCTGCAGCTTGGTTCTCTAGTGCCACCAAGTGACCTCCAGCGGCCAGGGCCAGGATGACTGCAGAGGAGCACTCATGCTGGGGAGCAGATACGCTCCCCCGGAAGGGTCCCCTTCCAGGACGCCTGCTGTGGCCTGGGTTCTGCCCGCTGAGCGTCACCTGCTTGCTCACTGCACTTAGCCACGCTGCTCTATGAGTCTCACTGCCGCATCTGTGCCCTTGCTGATTGAGGTCCTTCTCAGCAGTTACTAACTGCAAGTCTGTGGCATCTGTCTTTGGATCCCCACCAAAGATTTTTCCCTGAAAAAGAACTAAAGGGCTAACTGGGCATTCTCTTTGATTCTGATTTTTCTTTGTTTCTTAAAAAAAAAAAATTCTAATTTGTCTATTAACAGAATTACTTGGCAGTTCAGTGGTTAAAACTCGGCGTTTCCACTGCAAGGGGCACAGGTTTGATTTTCTAGTCCAGAAACTAAAAGATGCTCATGCTTCACTGCATGGCAAAAAATAAAAATCTCTTGAGAAAACAGTATTCCTATGAGGACAGGAAGGGGTGTTAGATGTCCCCCTAAGGAGGAATCTTGAAACGACATCTGGAAATAGGTCTGTGGAGCCAGTTGGTTTTCATGGTATCCCCTTGAAAGGGCAGCCAGTCTTTAGGGAACCTCTGGGAAAGGAAGGCCCAGGTGTAAACGGTGAAGAGGCTCCAGACCCTCCTGGGAGCTTAGCCACCACCTGAGGGCACTAGAGGCCCAGAACTCAGATGCTGCCCCTCAGGCACCTCCACCCACCTTGGGTTCCCTCAGAGGCACCAATATCCAAAGGTCTTATTGCTAGAGGAGGGAGTGCCCCAGAGCCACCACTGTTTTTATTTGGCCTCTGATTAAATATGAATTCTGAAGGTAAATTCCCCAAGTGTGTTAGTCACTCAGTCGTGTCTGACTCTTTGCAACCCCATGGACTGTAGCCCACCAGGCTCTTCTGTCCATGGGATTCTCCAGGCAAGACTACTGGAGTGGATTGCCGTTCTCTTCTTCAGGGCATCTTCCTTAACCCAGATCTCCTGCAGGGCAGGCAGATTCTTTACTATCTGAACCACCAGGGAAGCCCTAAATTCCTCCAAAGTTGCATATGTGGAGTTGTTTTAGAAACTTGTCCCAGGCATCAGGGTGAATTAGAAGAGCCAGAGGCAGACAGGTGTGGGATTGAGCTGTTCAGACGTCAGGCTCTTCTGAGATGGATCGCAGATTCTGTATTGCCCCTCCTCTGAGCTGCCCTGCTCTCAAAGCCCACACACCCCTGCCTGGAAATAAACTGGGAATCCATGGCTATGTTGGTCTCAAAATATATGTGATAAAGTCACCGAAGATACAGATTGAGGTCCTGTGGTTTCTGCAGGTTGGGCTGAGCCTAGAAGGCTTTGCATGGCTCAGCAGGACCCCAGCCTAACCCTCTCTTCTCTCTCCATTTGAAGTTAAATGAACTGGTGGTGGGGGACACCAGCGGAAAGCTGTCAGTGTATAAGAATGATGATAGCCGGCCGTGGCTCACCTGCTCCTGCCAGGGAATGGTCAGTATTCAACCCTGGGTCCTTCCTGTCCAGGCACTGTCAAAGCTAGGGGCCCCCACCCAGCTCCCCAGTGTGTGCTCGGCCACCAGCTCCTGGTTCAGGGCTCATTTGAGTCAGGGAGGGAAGCCCACAGGCATAGCTCTCCCAGCTGTCGCACATGGGCGCACACGTACACAGCTGGGCTGGTTTTCATTTTATGTGATGGAATGACTCCCTTAGTACTCATGGATCTGCATAGGTTGCCTGTTGGTATGAAGTACAATGTAAAACGGGGGCAGTCATTTGATTATGTCTAGAGACGGGTAGTCTGGCTCCCTTGGTACATGTAGTTTTTGTTTTGTTTAAGCACAAGTTGTCTTCGCTGCTTTAGGTCCACATACTGCTCTCTGATGCACGGGACCCAGAGCATGGTACAGGATTAGCACAGCCTCCTGACGAGGGCCATGTGCACGCGCTTCAGCGAATGAAGGAGGTCAGGGAGCACTGGGGTCCCTAGGCGTGTCCCCCGAGCCCCTCTCTTTTCTCTTGCAGCTCACTTGCGTTGGGGTTGGAGATATATGTAATAAAGGAAAGGTAAGAAGCCCAGGGGCCCACGGGCTTCTCTCAGCCCACCCCCAATTCCTGTGCTCTGACTACCAGCCCCTCCTCTGCCTCGTCTTGCCCAGAACCTGGTCGTGGCTGTGAGTGCCGAGGGCTGGTTTCACTTGTGTGACCTGACGCCTGCCAAGTCCCTGGATGGTTCCGGGCACCACGAGACCCTTGGTGGGGAGGAACAGCGCCCAGTCTTCAAGCAGCACATCCCTGCCAACACCAAGGTCATGCTGATCAGCGACATCGGTGGGCATGGCTGTGTTTGCAGGCAGCTGGGGAGTAGGAGTTGGGACAGCAGGGCAGAGGTCAAGGGACCAGGGGGTCATCCGTATTCATCTGGGCGGTTGTTATGCGTTTAACGCCGAGTTACTGCGTTCCTGTCATAAACCGGGCATTGTCCTGGGCACTGGGGTTGCAGTAGTGAATAAAACAGACAAAGATCATGGCCCTCTTGCATGTTTACAAGGTAGGGATAAAAAATAAGCAATAGAAATGGGGTAAGAAAATTAAATAGTACACTCAAGGTTATAGAGGAAATACATCAAGAAAGGGGCTAGAGGGTGTGGAGGGAGAGGTGGCTGTTCTGAGAGGAGTTGTCAGGGAAGTCCCTGCTGGGAGGGGTCATCTGAGCAACAGGTCAGGGTTGAGGGGAGTGAGCCCTCAAGGTCAAGGTCAGGGATGCGGGGCGGGTTCGTGGGCCAGAAGCTGTCTGAAGGGTGTTGGTAGGGATATGGGTACATCAAGGCACAGGAGTCATCTATCCAGGGAAGAGATGACAAACCCCATGAGGCAGCTGCCTGGTTCTGGACGCGAAGGAAAGCAGAGGAATGGGTCCCAGGCTCCAGGGGTTGGGTGGCGGCTCAGCAGGTGGGCGCAAGGTTGAACCTGATTAAAAAGCGCTGGTGCTGGAGGGTTGGGGAGAGCGTGCTGGCAGGACTCAGCTGACTAAGGCAGACTTGGCTCCAAACCCGCCTATTTTCTGGATGTGCAGATGGTGATGGCCGTTGCGAGCTGGTGGTGGGCTACACAGACCGCGTGGTCCGGGCTTTCCGCTGGGAAGACCTGGGCGACGGCGCTGAGCACTCGATGGGGCAGCTGGTTTCGCTCAAGAAATGGATGCTGGAGGGTCAGGTGAGCAGCTGAGGCCGGACCGCAGCCCAGGAGTGGGGAGGGGCTCCTTCCTCCAAGGGACTTGGGGCCGAGGCGCAGGTGGGAAGAAGGGAAAATAGCCCTGGGACCGAGACCCAAAGGAATTCACTTCCAGTGAGAGTCTTAGCGGAGACTGCGGGTTAACAGGCAGACAGGAAGGGCCGCTGTGCTGAGTTAAGGGTCTGATGGTGTGGTGTGCGTGGCGAGTGGTCCCTGTGGACTCTGCCATTCCCCTGCTGCTGTCCTTGAAGGCTAAGGACGTGTCCCAGGGCTCCTACCCTACTGTCCCAGCCTCTGCAGGCTCCCTCTTCTCTCCCCAGCCTCCTCTAAGCCCCCATCCTCTGCTGCAGGTGGACAGTCTCTCAGTGACTCCAGGGCCCCTAGGTGTTCCGGAACTGATGGTGTCTCAGCCAGGCTGTGCTTATGCGATTCTGCTGTGTACCTGGAACAAGGAGCCTGGGGCACCCCCCACCTCTGAGGGACCCATGGAGGGCACTCGGTAAGGGGTGTGTGGGTCTGTGGACAGTGGGGTGCCTGGCACTGAGGTGGGCACCCAAGGCCGTGGGCGAGTCTGCAGTTGGCAGAGCTGTGTCGGCCAGTTCTCTGCGCCAGCACCAGAGCCCCATTAAGGAAGATTGTTCTGGGGCCAGGGAGTCCCTGCCATGAATTATGGCAACTGAGGAGGTTCCAGGGTTCCAGCTTGGCAGCTCCACACTCTCTCCCGCTCTCTTGACATTCTCCCTGGGCCAGGTGGGCTGGGCTGTCAAGTCTCCAAGCTGGTTCAACACCCTGGAAGCTTGTACAGAGATGAGCCCAAGGGGTTGAGAGAACCAGGTTCTCTTGGGCTCCCAGTTAGTGCCACCCCCACCCTCTTCCCCACAGGGAGACCCCAGCCGCCCGGGATGTCGTGTTGCACCAGACCTCCGGCCGCATCCACAACAAGAACGTCTCCACTCACCTCATCGGCAACATCAAGCGAGGTGCGGGCGGCGAGGGCTGGGTGGGGCGGCAGGTGCAGGGGTGGGTGGGGAGGAGGGGAGGTGCGGGGCCTCCCTCCGTCTCTAGCCGTCCCTCTCCACCTTCAGTACCTCCCCACCTAGGCCACAGCCCCAACAGCAATGCCTCTGGCCTCTTTGCTCTCTGCACCCTGGATGGTGAGTCCCCCGGGTCAGCCGCGGGCCGTGCAGGGTGAGCAGTCATGTGCCCGGGTATCTGCTCAGAAGTGGGGTCCCCAGCCGGCCTGCCTCTCCCTCCAGGGACCCTGAAGCTCATGGAGGAGGCGGACAGGCTGCTGTGGTCGGTGCAGGTGGACCACCAGCTCTTCGCCCTTGAGAAACTGGACATCACGGTGAGCGGGACCAGGGGGAGGGGGCAGCCTCCTCCTCCTCGGGTGCCTTCAGTGGGGCCGCTCTCCTTCCCTCCACAGCCAAGTCTGCCCTCCTCTTAGGGCTCCCTGGAGAGGCCCAACCCCCATGAAGTGAGAAGCACCCCCACAGAAGGCCTCTCTCAGAGGCTCCTGGCGCCCCCCTACATCCGCTGTCTGGCCTTTTTCAGGGCAACGGGCATGAGGAGGTGGTCGCCTGTGCCTGGGATGGCCAGACGTACATCATCGACCACAACCGCACGGTCGTCCGCTTCCAGGTGGACGAGAATATCCGCGCCTTCTGTGCAGGTGGGACCCCGCCCCGTGCCCAGCACACCTGTCCCCTCCCTCCAGTGACTTGGGGAGAGGGGTCATCACCCAAGAGAAGCTGCCTGTGTTCCCCAGGGCTGCCGCTGAGACAGGAACTCGGCAAACACCCCCTGGGACACCGTCCTGCCAGTTTGTCACTCTATGTCTGGAACGGACCAGATATCTTACTGTTTTCCTTGCTTTACTGAGTTCCCAACAGAGTAGAAAGAGAAAGGGGCCTTCAGTGCTCTGCTCGGCGTCTGTGGGTGGCTGCAAATTGCTGACACAAACACCCATGGGGCCTGAGCCTCCCAACCTTGTCTCCCCATCGCCGACCCCCCAGGCCTGTATGCCTGCAAAGACAGCCGCAACAGCCCCTGCCTCGTGTACGTCACGTTCAACCAGAAGATCTACGTGTACTGGGAGGTGCAGTTGGAGCGAATGGAGTCCACCAACCTGCTCAAAGTGCTGGAGGCCCAGCCAGAGTTCCGGGAGCTGCTGGGAGAGCTGGGCGTGGGTGAGCCCCGGGATTGGCAGGGCTGCTGGGAGAGCTGGGTGTGGGGGAGCCCCAGGATTGGTGGGGCTGCTGGGAGAGCTGGGCGTGGGGGAGCCCCGGGATTGGCAGGGCTGCTGGGAGAGCTGGGCGTGGGGGAGCCCCGGGATTGGTGGGGCTGCTGGGAGAGCTGGGCGTGGGGGAGCCCCGGGATTGGCGGGGCTGCTGGGAGAGCTGGGCGTGGGGGAGCCCCGGGATTGGCGGGGCTGCTGGGAGAGCTGGGCGTGGGGGAGCCCCGGGATTGGCGGGGCTGCTGGGAGAGCTGGGCGTGGGGGAGCCCCGGGATTGGCGGGGCTGCTGGGAGAGCTGGGCGTGGGGGAGCCCCGGGATTGGCGGGGCTGCTGGGAGAGCTGGGCGTGGGGGAGCCCCGGGATTGGCGGGGCTGCTGGGAGAGCTGGGCGTGGGGGAGCCCCGGGATTGGCGGGGCTGCTGGGAGAGCTGGGCGTGGGGGAGCCCCGGGATTGGCGGGGCTGCTGGGAGAGCTGGGCGTGGGGGAGCCCCGGGATTGGCGGGGCTGCTGGGAGAGCTGGGCGTGGGGGAGCCCCGGGATTGGCGGGGCTGCTGGGAGAGCTGGGCGTGGGGGAGCCCCGGGATTGGCGGGGCTGCTGGGAGAGCTGGGCGTGGGGGAGCCCCGGGATTGGCGGGGCTGCTGGGAGAGCTGGGCGTGGGGGAGCCCCGGGATTGGCGGGGCTGCTGGGAGAGCTGGGCGTGGGGGAGCCCCGGGATTGGCGGGGCTGCTGGGAGAGCTGGGCGTGGGGGAGCCCCGGGATTGGCGGGGCTGCTGGGAGAGCTGGGCGTGGGGGAGCCCCGGGATTGGCGGGGCTGCTGGGAGAGCTGGGCGTGGGGGAGCCCCGGGATTGGCGGGGCTGCTGGGAGAGCTGGGCGTGGGGGAGCCCCGGGATTGGCGGGGCTGCTGGGAGAGCTGGGCGTGGGGGAGCCCCGGGATTGGCGGGGCTGCTGGGAGAGCTGGGCGTGGGGGAGCCCCGGGATTGGCGGGGCTGCTGGGAGAGCTGGGCGTGGGGGAGCCCCGGGATTGGCGGGGCTGCTGGGAGAGCTGGGCGTGGGGGAGCCCCGGGATTGGCGGGGCTGCTGGGAGAGCTGGGCGTGGGGGAGCCCCGGGATTGGCGGGGCTGCTGGGAGAGCTGGGCGTGGGGGAGCCCCGGGATTGGCGGGGCTGCTGGGAGAGCTGGGCGTGGGGGAGCCCCGGGATTGGCGGGGCTGCTGGGAGAGCTGGGCGTGGGGGAGCCCCGGGATTGGCGGGGCTGCTGGGAGAGCTGGGCGTGGGGGAGCCCCGGGATTGGCGGGGCTGCTGGGAGAGCTGGGCGTGGGGGAGCCCCGGGATTGGCGGGGCTGCTGGGAGAGCTGGGCGTGGGGGAGCCCCGGGATTGGCGGGGCTGCTGGGAGAGCTGGGCGTGGGGGAGCCCCGGGATTGGCGGGGCTGCTGGGAGAGCTGGGCGTGGGGGAGCCCCGGGATTGGCGGGGCTGCTGGGAGAGCTGGGCGTGGGGGAGCCCCGGGATTGGCGGGGCTGCTGGGAGAGCTGGGCGTGGGGGAGCCCCGGGATTGGCGGGGCTGCTGGGAGAGCTGGGCGTGGGGGAGCCCCGGGATTGGCGGGGCTGCTGGGAGAGCTGGGCGTGGGGGAGCCCCGGGATTGGCGGGGCTGCTGGGAGAGCTGGGCGTGGGGGAGCCCCGGGATTGGCGGGGCTGCTGGGAGAGCTGGGCGTGGGGGAGCCCCGGGATTGGCGGGGCTGCTGGGAGAGCTGGGCGTGGGGGAGCCCCGGGATTGGCGGGGCTGCTGGGAGAGCTGGGCGTGGGGGAGCCCCGGGATTGGCGGGGCTGCTGGGAGAGCTGGGCGTGGGGGAGCCCCGGGATTGGCGGGGCTGCTGGGAGAGCTGGGCGTGGGGGAGCCCCGGGATTGGCGGGGCTGCTGGGAGAGCTGGGCGTGGGGGAGCCCCGGGATTGGCGGGGCTGCTGGGAGAGCTGGGCGTGGGGGAGCCCCGGGATTGGCGGGGCTGCTGGGAGAGCTGGGCGTGGGGGAGCCCCGGGATTGGCGGGGCTGCTGGGAGAGCTGGGCGTGGGGGAGCCCCGGGATTGGCGGGGCTGCTGGGAGAGCTGGGCGTGGGGGAGCCCCGGGATTGGCGGGGCTGCTGGGAGAGCTGGGCGTGGGGGAGCCCCGGGATTGGCAGGGCTGCTGGGAGAGCTGGGTGTGGGTGAGCCCTGGGATTGGCAGGGCTGCTGGGAGAGCTGGGCGTGGGTGAGCCCTGGGATTGGCAGGGCTGCTGGGAGAGCTGGGCGTGGGTGAGCCCTGGGATTGGCAGGGCTGCTGGGAGAGCTGGGTGTGAGGGAGCCCCGGGATTGGTGGGGCTGCTGGGAGAGCTGGGCGTGGGTGAGCCCCGGGATTGGCGGGGCTGCTGGGAGAGCTGGGTGTGGGGGAGCCCCGGGATTGGGGGGGCTGCTGGGAGAGCTGGGTGTGGGGGAGCCCCGGGATTGGCAGGGCTGCTGGGAGAGCTGGGCGTGGGTGAGCCCTGGGATTGGCAGGGCTGCTGGGAGAGCTGGGTGTGAGGGAGCCCCGGGATTGGTGGGGCTGCTGGGAGAGCTGGGCGTGGGGGAGCCCCGGGATTGGCAGGGCTGCTGGGAGAGCTGGGTGTGGGTGAGCCCTGGGGCCCGTGGCTGCAGGCTCCCAGTGGCACAGGTCCCAGCAGACCCACCAGCCTCCGTCTCACCCTCAGACCCTGATGAGCTGCCCGCCACCCGTGCCCTGCTTCACCAAACCCTCTACCATCCAGACCAGCCTCCACAGTGCACCCCCGCAGGCCCCCAGGACCCCACCTAGCTGGACCGGCTTCCTGGCAGAACAAGGAGCCTTCTGAACCTCCCCACCGCCCCCCACCCCCAGCTGTCTGGCATCTGGAAGACAGGGAGTGCACATTACAGGGGAAGGATGGCAGCACCCTCGGGTGCTGGGGACTGTAGCCCTCCTGGCCGTCCTGGTGAAGGAAGAGACAAGGTGCCCCTCTGCCCGTTTCCTTGTGTACCTCACCCGTCCCACAGCAGGCACTGCCCCTCCCCAGAGCCCCCCACTCCTGTTGTTTGTGAGGAGTGGCTACACAGGGCCCCCTCCTTATGGGGCCCCAACCTGAAAGGAAAACAGGCTGTGGGGCCAGAAGAGTGAGGGCCCAGCCCCCACAAGTTCTGTCTCCTGCAGCCCCAGGCGACTGACTTTATATTCCTGTAGCACGAATGTTACAGGAATGGCAAACCACAGATCTACCGTGGTGGGGTTATGCCCTCATTAACCCATCACAGGCTGAAAGTATCGTTAAGTGGGAAATGCATTTCCCATACCCCACCTGCTGAGCATCACGGCTTAGCTTTCTCTGTTAACTGTGCTCCAAGCACTTAATCAGCCTGCAGTTGGACACAATCACCCAACGCAAGCCTTTTTTGTAATAAAGTGTCATTACAAAAGTGTTAGAATAAAGTGGATATTTCATGTGATTTACTAAATACTGTACTGAAAGTGAGAAACACAGTGGTGACTGTGGGTACAGAATGGTTGTATGTTGGTTGTTTGTGCTCATGATTTTAAAATCTGATGTGGGTTTTCAATCCCAACAACAATCAGAATGGTACCCGGTGCTCTTTATATCCCTTCTGCTGTGGATTCCTCTGCTCCGAGTCAGTGGTTTTCACATTGCAGGTTGCATGTCCATGCACATGTGTGTGTTGAGGGCAAAGTAGAATGTCCCTACCGTGTGTGAGCTGTGTTCAGAGGAACTGGAAAACCTGTACTCTCGATTACGCTGACCCCAGCCAGAAGGTCTCCCCTGGGAAGATCCACGCTCATATTTCCTTGTGTATGGGAGTAAGGGCAGCGCAATCATGTAGCGTACTAGAAGCAGAGAAGGACACCAGCTTAGAGAAACAGGTGTTTATTCCAACAAAGTTGCTGCTGAGCGGAGGGCATTCTTGGGCCTGGGGTCTACAATGGCAGAAGCAACAGGTGGAAGAGAGAGGAACAGGGTGAGACCCAGGAGTGCAGGGATCATGGAGGGTGACAGCAGGGGCCAGCACACTCCTGCATCTGTGCCAGGGAGCCCCTCCTCTGGGTGCCAGGGACATAGCTGAGGAAGGTATGCCTAAGGGGCATGGCCTTTCCTGGAGCTGCTCTAGTCTAACCTAGTCCGGGCTCTGGGTTTTGTTTCCAACGCAAGGGGCATTATCCCCTAGTCAAGTTAGTTACACCACTGTTGTACTCTTCCCCCAGATTTGAGACTCAGACCAGCCAGAAGGACACCAGGTGCCTGGGCCTTAAGGTTTGGGATCCTCTGTTCACAGTGAAGGTAGCAGAGCCTCCTTGGGTCTTTACTGGACTGGGGTGGGGTGGGGGTTGGGAAGAGCTACTGGTGCCAGAGAAGATGAGTCAAGCTCAGGAGGCCAGAGGTGAGGGGTGGGAAGAAGGTTGAATGAGATGGATAGTTCTGGAAGTAAGGAATACTGGCTAGGTAAAGTTGATGTTGACAATCCCACCATCCCATCTGGCTTGAGGGGCAGTTCTCCACATGTGCCCCCACCTGAAGTTCAGGCGCCCCACAGGTGAGAAAGCAGGTGGAGGGCAAGTGTTTGGAGTAAGTCATAGAGGTATATCCAGGGTTTGCACGGGGCAATCAAACAATAACTGGCTTCAATCGTTTGTATCCCCCAGAAAAGGCAACTGATGAAAGAGCCCGCAGCCTCGTGGACCGGGCACTCCTCTCCCAACACGTCCCCATCACGACTACAGTTTCTTTTGCTCAGCCGAGCACAGAATCAGAAATGTGGGCCAGGAGGGCCAGGGCCCGGGGCCAGTGAGGGGGCAGGCTAGTTGTGAGGTGAGCAACGTGGAATCAAGGCCTCGAGGGTGTTCAGGGTGGACGGGGCAGGCAGGGACAGGCAGCAGGCTGCAGCCACGGACTCGGGGCACCCTGGCCATGCCAGGGCTTAGCCTGGAGCCTCGCTTTGCCAATGTCCTTTTCTGCAGTCCTGATGTGGCTCTGTTCTTGGGAGGGGATGAGAGAGGACGGGGAAACCAGAACCCTGAGGTCTCAGGCCCTTTCTAGGGATCACGCTTCCCGGGAGGCAGGGCAGGTGCTGAGAAGCAGAGGAGCGTGGCTGCCCACCAGGGAGACAGGGCAGCAGGGTCAGGGTGGTGACAGGAGGGACAGTCTGCAGCTACCCGGCTCTAGTCACGCCCCGTCCCCCAGGGCTTCGCTCCTGAGGCAGGGAGTTTTCCCCCAGGGGACTGTCCGGGGCTGCCGTCGTCACTGGCCAGGCTCTTGGTGCAAAGGTAGGAAGGGCAACTCTGAGAACGGGGCTTTCAGCCGCAGCACATGACGCTCCAGGTCGATGCAGCACTGCAGGTGGGGGCAGTGAGCTCACCTGGGCAGGTGACCCCCTTCCTTCCCAGTGTGCCCTACTTCTTGCGCCTCCCCGTTTTCATGCACCCAGACCACTGTCAAGAAGGGGCCAAGTTCTGCGTGTTCTTCAGTTGCAGGCAGATAAGGAACCTCTAGGGAAGTGAGGGTGAAACTCCATTCCCCAACTTCGCTCCTAAGGGACGGAGCCTGGCCCACGCTCCTGCACCCGTGCCTCCTACCTCTTTTTCCCCGGCCCCGGGTCAGGCCAGGCTGTGGTACCAGCGTGAGCATCGCCTTACCTGGAGAGAAAGCAGGGTCTGCAGGCCAAGGCAGAGTTCAGGACTCTCCACATCTGCGAGAACCATTTGAGGACACTGCTGTCCCCCATCAGCCCTCACCCTTCTCTGCCCATCCCCGCCCGGGCCTGAGAACCTGGGGGATAATGAGAGCATCTTGGGAGTGAGGTGCCTCGTCTGTGTTGGCCGGAGTTGTGAGGTTCTGCCTTTGCCCCACGCAGGAGGGAGAGCTTGAATTGCTGAGACAGACACTGGGCTCTGACGGAGCGAGGACTTACCTACCACCTGAGCTGAACACTCCACGGTCTCTTGGCCCAGCTGTAGCTCCAGCTGCTCCACTACGGCTGGGGGCCCCGGGTGCAGGTCCCCACCTGGGGCTTTTAGAACCCTCTTCCCTAACCTGTGGTTGGGAAGCAAGGCTTATGGCCACCACAGTCCCCCACCCTCACCCCATTAATGTCCCTCCCACCACATTTTGGGTTTGCAGCCCATCCCTGACCCCACATAGAGTCTAAATCCAGTCTTATCGGCCAGAGCCCCCACCAACTCTTAAAAAAAAAAAAGAAAACACTTTTATTGGGACTTCTCTGGTAGTCCTGTGGTTAAGACTCCGAGCTTCCATGACAGGGAGCTCGGGTTCGATCAGGGTACTAAAATCCCACATGCTGCGTAGAAGGGCCAGAAATAAAATAATAAAATTAGTAGAGTTTGTTACACACTTTTTAAATAAATAAATAAAATAATAGCTTTGTTGAGATATATAGTTCATATATATAGTGAAAGTCACTTTTTTTGTGACCAAGCCATGCAGCTTGTGGAATCTCAGTTCTTCAACTAGGGATTGAACCTGGGTCACAGCAGTGAAAGCCCAGAGTCCTAACCCCTCAACCACCAGGGAACTACCAAAGGTCACCCTTTTAAAGTAGACAGCAGAGTTCTGCAACCATCACTACCTAACTTCAAAATATTTCCATCATCCTGAAAAGAAGCCCCTCGCGCACACGTGCACACACACACACACACACACACACACACACACACACACCCTTGCCTTACCCCAGGCGGCTGAGACATCCGGCTGAGATCTGATTGTACTGGGTGCCCGTGTCCACCGCCACCTGAAGCTCCTGGTCCTGGCACTGAGAAAAGGGAAGGGTCTCCTTGAGTCCCTGAGGGTGGGGCTGGCGGGGGCAGGCACAAGGAGGAATGGGCTGGGATTGACTCTGTCATATTTCCCAGCCCCTGATAAGTCCCTTTCAGACATGAGTGAAAGGAGTAAACTGAGTCTTTAAGAAGGATTCTTCTGGGGGTCATACAGTTGAGGCAGAAGTGGATCAGATCAAGAGTTGTGAGTGGTGAGAGCATATATTTGGGAAGAATTCCATCAGAAGTGGAGGAACCGAATGGAAGTCCTTCCGCTGAGAGGAGGGCCAAGCGCATCCTGTTGGAGGAATCTGGGGTGTGAGTGAAGAGGGGTGGGGGCAGGGACCACGCCACCAATTAGGAAACGGAGATGCTAGGAACCAGATTCACCACTGCAGGTGAAGGATGAGGCTGCTTTGTTTCGGATAAAAACAGACGTTCGAGTTTGCACTTGATACCGCAAAACAAGTCATTTCCCCCTTCTCCGCGTTTGCTTAGGTCTGCTGTGTATGGCAGGTGGGAGGGCCAGCAGAGGAGGCTGCTTCCCTGGAGGCAGTGGAGGTTGGGGGGGGGAGCACCCGTGCCTCCTACCTCTTTTTCCCCGGCCCCGGGTCAGGCCAGGCTGTGGTACCAGCGTGAGCATCGCCTTACCTGGAGAGAAAGCAGGGCTGCAGGCCAAGGCAGAGTTCAGGACTCTCCACATCTGCGAGAACCATTTGAGGACACTGCTGTCCCCCATCAGCCCTCACCCTTCTCTGCCCATCCCCGCCCGGGCCTGAGAACCTGGGGGATAATGAGAGCATCTTGGGAGTGAGGTGCCTCGTCTGTGTTGGCCGGAGTTGTGAGGTTCTGCCTTTGCCCCACGCAGGAGGGAGAGCTTGAGTTGCTGAGACAGACACTGGGCTCTGACGGAGCGAGGACTTACCTACCACCTGAGCTGAACACTCCACGGTCTCTTGGCCCAGCTGTAGCTCCAGCTGCTCCACTACGGCTGGGGGCCCCGGGTGCAGGTCCCCACCTGGGGCTTTTAGAACCCTCTTCCCTAACCTGTGGTTGGGAAGCAAGGCTTATGGCCACCACAGTCCCCCACCCTCACCCCATTAATGTCCCTCCCACCACATTTTGGGTTTGCAGCCCATCCCTGACCCCACATAGAGTCTAAATCCAGTCTTATCGGCCAGAGCCCCCACCAACTCTTAAAAAAAAAAAAGAAAACACTTTTATTGGGACTTCTCTGGTAGTCCTGTGGTTAAGACTCCGAGCTTCCATGACAGGGAGCTCGGGTTCGATCAGGGTACTAAAATCCCACATGCTGCGTAGAAGGGCCAGAAATAAAATAATAAAATTAGTAGAGTTTGTTACACACTTTTTAAATAAATAAATAAAATAATAGCTTTGTTGAGATATATAGTTCATATATATAGTGAAAGTCACTTTTTTTGTGACCAAGCCATGCAGCTTGTGGGATCTCAGTTCTTCAACTAGGGATTGAACCTGGGTCACAGCAGTGAAAGCCCAGAGTCCTAACCCCTCAACCACCAGGGAACTACCAAAGGTCACCCTTTTAAAGTAGACAGCAGAGTTCTGCAACCATCACTACCTAACTTCAAAATATTTCCATCATCCTGAAAAGAAGCCCCTCGCGCACACGTGCACACACACACACACACACACACACACACACACACACACCCTTGCCTTACCCCAGGCGGCTGAGACATCCGGCTGAGATCTGATTGTACTGGGTGCCCGTGTCCACCGCCACCTGAAGCTCCTGGTCCTGGCACTGAGAAAAGGGAAGGGTCTCCTTGAGTCCCTGAGGGTGGGGCTGGCGGGGGCAGGCACAAGGAGGAATGGGCTGGGATTGACTCTGTCATATTTCCCAGCCCCTGATAAGTCCCTTTCAGACATGAGTGAAAGGAGTAAACTGAGTCTTTAAGAAGGATTCTTCTGGGGGTCATACAGTTGAGGCAGAAGTGGATCAGATCAAGAGTTGTGAGTGGTGAGAGCATATATTTGGGAAGAATTCCATCAGAAGTGGAGGAACCGAATGGAAGTCCTTCCGCTGAGAGGAGGGCCAAGCGCATCCTGTTGGAGGAATCTGGGGTGTGAGTGAAGAGGGGTGGGGGCAGGGACCACGCCACCAATTAGGAAATGGAGATGCTAGGAACCAGATTCACCACTGCAGGTGAAGGATGAGGCTGCTTTGTTTCGGATAAAAACAGACGTTCGAGTTTGCACTTGATACCGCAAAACAAGTCATTTCCCCCTTCTCCGCGTTTGCTTAGGTCTGCTGTGTATGGCAGGTGGGAGGGCCAGCAGAGGAGGCTGCTTCCCTGGAGGCAGTGGAGGTTGGGGGGGGGTCACCAGTTCGGAGAGAGAGGGTCTAGGCCTGTGGGTTGAGGGGCTAGAACCTTAAATGTTGAGCCAGAGGAAAGGGCCCTTCCATCAGGAAAGTCAGGGGACCGTTCCTGGAGGAGGTGACAGCTGGGGCCGGAAGGACATGGGACAACACTCAAGAGCAGGCAGAGGAGGCGCCCAGCAAAGTCAGGCAGGAGGGAGCGGGCGTGTATCAGGGAGGGCTCAGAAATGACAAGGCTGTGGCCTGGAGTGTGAGCTTTCCCAGGAGGGCTGTGTTACCCACACGTGTGTGTTGTTTGTGTGCAGAGAATACTCCAGACATGGAGGCAGGGAACAAAGAACGTGGAGGACCCCAGTTCTAGGCCCAGGCTCAGGGAGGAGTGCCTTGGTTCCCCACCCCTCCTTACCTCTGGGGCAGAAGGGAGGGTGGGTGAGGGGAGCTGGGCCCAGGAGAGGGTCTCACCTTGCAGTTGACCAGAAGCGCTGGCCTCTCGGGCTTGCCAGTCTTCATCCTGCTCTCCTGGCCGTGGATCGGGGCCTGTGCCCGGGGAGGCTCCCCCTGAGGCCGGCCCGGGCTCCCCTCCACCACCATGCGTCTCTGGATCACGCTGTGTGGCTGCTGCTCCATCACAAAACGTGGAGATGCTGAACCCCAGTGCCCAGTCTGCTCGGTCCCCCAGCTCACAAGTCCCATGCTCTCCTGCCCAGCCCCTCCCCTGGCCTGAGTCTCCCGGGAGTAAAAAGGGGCAGAAGCTTCCTCAGGGGTCCCAGCGGTCAGATCATGATAGCAGAGCGAGCCCCAGCATCAAATCATGCTGGTTTCCAGGGCCCCAATGGATAGCTCAGTGATGGAGAGATGGGGGGAGGGGAGGGGTCCGTCCTGAGTTAGATGTGACCTTGCAGGCACTGGTGTGATGCTGGGAGGCAGGTGGCAATTCTGTCTCCTGTCTACAACACAAATTTGGGGACATCTTTTCTTTTTTCCTTCCTCTGACCTCATTCTTCCATGGGATACGATCCCAGGGTTGACAGTGTGATGAAAAGAAGTCAAAGAAACAAAAACAAAGAAGAAAGGAAAGTCCCAATCTTCACTAGGAAGCTGGGAGCCATCCTCCCGTCCTTCACCCACAGCCACGCTGCCCTGTCCAGCCACTTCTCAGTTCCACCAGTTTTGGCTCCTGTGTTTATAGTCCACCTCGCCTTCTGTTACTCATTCGGCACAGCTCTCCCGCATCTCTGGGATGCCTCCGTTAGTCCATAAGAACCTGCCTCTCGAATCCACCTGCTCAAAGCCAGGGAGTCTCTGAGACTGCTACTCCAAGTGCCATCCTCAGATCAGCGGCTTTACTGTCACCCATTAGAAGCACAGAATCACGGCCTACTGAATCGGAATGTTGTTTTAACGAGACATGCAAATAACCTGTGTGAACCTTGTTTTAACAAGACATGCAGATAACCCACATGCGCAGGAAAGTTTGAGAAGCGCAAAGCAACCCATCAGACTAAACCTGTCCCTCCCTTGCTTGAAATCCATCAGAGGGACCTCCCTGGTGGTCCAGTGGCTAAGACTCTGCACTCCCAATGCGGGAGACCTGGGTTTGATCCCTGGTCAGGGAACTAGAGTCCACATGCTGCAAGCAATACCACATGTCACAATGAAGAATTGGCACAAATAAATAAATTTTTTAATATTAAAAAAAATTCATCAGAGCCTGCCTCTCCCCACTTTGCTTGCCTGGAGGCAACAGCCTGCTGAGCTGGCCACTGTCTCATCTCCCTCTGCTGCCCTGCCTGGGCCAGGCTGTCCAGGCCTCTGCCCCTGCTCATCTCTCCTCCTGAAAGTCCTCACCCTTCTCTAGGCCAGCCTGGGTGACTGGCTCAACTCACTTGTTCAGAAACTGCTCTCTGGAGGGAGGCTGTGATTTTCAGTCTGGGGTTCCAAGAGGATACTGTCATCCAGGCAAGGTTCACCTCCTCCAGGAAGCCCTCTCTGACCTCTTTGTATTCTTCCGTCCACACACCAGGTGGGGGCAGTGTGCATCTCTTGTCCCCCGCCCCCTGTATGTCCTGCATCTCACCTCTGTTTTCTGCCCTTGAGGTCAGGTCTGTTACTCACTCTTCTTTATATCCCAGGGCTCCGCTAAGCATACAGTGGGCACTCAATAAATGCCCACCGAAGAATGACTGTGTCCCTCTAGGCTCCACACATGATTCCTCACCTGCCCTCTTTCCATGAGAGCCTGGGACTGTTTTTCTACCCTGGGCTTAATGAGGCCCTTGAGGCTGCTCCTGCCGGCAGGCTGCCAGCAGAAAGCCCAGCTCTGGGAAAAGGGGCGGCGAGCGCTGGGAGCGGCTGGGAAGGGCGGCCCGCCCACCTTTCCCACGAGGGGCACAGGCTCTGATCCGACTCCCATGCGGCATGCTCCAGAGTCACCCAGGGAGGGAGACAGGGTCCCCCTAACTGCTGTGTCTTCACCCCCCAAGCCACACAAGATAACTGCTTCAGATCAATCTGAGAGTCCTGAGGGCAGAAGGCTGAATCTTCAAGCTGGAGCAGCAGTGTTACTAGAGCCCCTTTGCCAGATGCAGATGGGCCGATGAGAGCCAAGAACCTGCTTCCCTTGGGATCTCAGCTGTGCCCGCTGCTGGCAAGGCTGTTCTCTGAACTGAAATTTCAGGCTGCTCACTTTTCCCTTGAGTAGGGGTGCTGTTGGGCCAGGTTCCTGGAGGGGGATCATTTGGCTTAGAGGGACGCGGAGAGAGAGGGCTGGTTCAGGAAGAGAAGTGAGGGGCTGAGTCTGGCTGCATGTTTCTGGGGAGAGGGGACTGCTGGAATGGCCCGAGGTCCCCCGGAAATGGCCTCAAATGCCTCCCCTTGCGAGAGTCCCTCCTTTCCAATCCCCTGCCTACTAGATGAGAGAGGCGGCAGGGTGCCCCCAGCCCTTCTACAGAAGCTCTCTTCTCTTCTGAGCCAGAGGCCAGAGCCATCTTGTCTTCTCTGGACCCCGTGAACCTCACTTTCTCTCTCAGGCTAAATGGAGGAGTAAGAGTAACTGGAGAAGGGACTTCCCCGGGAGTCCAGCAGCTAAAACTCTGTGCTCCCAATGTAGGGGGCCCGGGTTCAGTCCCTGGTGGGGACCTAGATCCCACCTCCTGCAGCTAAGAGTTTGCATGCCACAGCTAAGACCCGGTGCAACCAAAATAAATAAACATTAAAACAGAAGAGAAGAGCCTGGGACTGTTTTTCTACCCTGGGCTTAATGAGGCCCTTGAGGCTGCTCCTGCCGGCAGGCTGCCAGCAGAAAGCCCAGCTCTGGGAAAAGGGGCGGCGAGCGCTGGGAGCGGCTGGGAAGGGCGGCCCGCCCACCTTTCCCACGAGGGGCACAGGCTCTGATCCGACTCCCATGCGGCATGCTCCAGAGTCACCCAGGGAGGGAGACAGGGTCCCCCTAACTGCTGTGTCTTCACCCCCCAAGCCACACAAGATAACTGCTTCAGATCAATCTGAGAGTCCTGAGGGCAGAAGGCTGAATCTTCAAGCTGGAGCAGCAGTGTTACTAGAGCCCCTTTGCCAGATGCAGATGGGCCGATGAGAGCCAAGAACCTGCTTCCCTTGGGATCTCAGCTGTGCCCGCTGCTGGCAAGGCTGTTCTCTGAACTGAAATTTCAGGCTGCTCACTTTTCCCTTGAGTAGGGGTGCTGTTGGGCCAGGTTCCTGGAGGGGGATCATTTGGCTTAGAGGGACGCGGAGAGAGAGGGCTGGTTCAGGAAGAGAAGTGAGGGGCTGAGTCTGGCTGCATGTTTCTGGGGAGAGGGGACTGCTGGAATGGCCCGAGGTCCCCCGGAAATGGCCTCAAATGCCTCCCCTTGCGAGAGTCCCTCCTTTCCAATCCCCTGCCTACTAGATGAGAGAGGCGGCAGGGTGCCCCCAGCCCTTCTACAGAAGCTCTCTTCTCTTCTGAGCCAGAGGCCAGAGCCATCTTGTCTTCTCTGGACCCCGTGAACCTCACTTTCTCTCTCAGGCTAAATGGAGGAGTAAGAGTAACTGGAGAAGGGACTTCCCCGGGAGTCCAGCAGCTAAAACTCTGTGCTCCCAATGTAGGGGGCCCGGGTTCAGTCCCTGGTGGGGACCTAGATCCCACCTCCTGCAGCTAAGAGTTTGCATGCCACAGCTAAGACCCGGTGCAACCAAATAAATAAACATTAAAACAGAAGAGCTGCTAGAGGAATAACAGCCTTTAGACGCTGCTCCCTATTTCCCAAGCGCTGTGCTAAGCCCTCTACAGGTTTAGCTGATGTAACCCTGACATTCCCTATGCGCTACAACCTGTTATTTTTATCTTCATGTAACAGATGAAGAAACCAAGGCTCAGAGACAGAAAGTAACTTGCCCAAGTTGCTAAGTGCTGTAGCCAGACTCTGAACCCAAGATTCCAGGCTCTGCAGAAGCCCACACTTTCAGCCCTTCCCTCTTTCGGAGCTGGAGGGGAGCGAGCATATGTAGCTGTCCCCTGATTCACCCACCCCTTGGTGGGTGCTCCCTGACCTGGTATCCTTGGTGGGGGCAGGGGGCACAGCTACTGCAGGGGGGTGGAAGGAAAGGAGCCTGGAAGGGCCACATCAACTAGGAGGGAGCCGGGGGGCCCTAAGGAGCCGGGTGCCTAGGCCAGAGCTATGGGAAACGGTGGTGTTCTAGCAGGGGTGAGGGCGACGGGCAATGAATGTCCAGTCCCTGTGTGCCGGGTCCTGTGGTTTGGGGAGAGGAATGAATCACAGCCTTGAACCCACCGGTTCTCCGGGCCCAGCAGTAAACCGCTCCCTGCAAGCCTCTGCTCTAACCAGTGGTCTTCACCTCCCCGGAGGGAAGCCTGGAGCTCTCTAGGGAAGCTGAGCAATAGATAGGGTCCCCCAGAGCCACCAAGCCATGGCAACAGCCCAGTGAGGAGTCAGGTATGGTCAAGGTGAACCCACAAGTCAGAGCCACCTCCCCCCACCCCAGGGGCAGGCAGGTGTCTGGAGGCTTGGGGTCTTCACCCTCCTAGCAGAGCCAGAGAAGGTGGGGGTCCCAGCCTCCCGGGGGGAGGGGAGGGGAGAGGGCAGCCTCACCCAGTCCTTGGAGGTGCCGAGCCTCTTGAGGCCGTCCAGGGGCAGCAGGTCGGCCGAGTCCTTGTGCAGGAACTGGGTGGCCTGTCTGAGCCGGCGCTGCTGGCTCAGCCGGGCTCGGCCCCGGAGCTCTGCCTCTCGGCCCCCGTCCCCAGCGTCGCCCTCCTCCCGTGGGGCCTCTGGCCTGATGCTCATGGCCCCCTTGGAGCAGACCAGGGGCTCCTGAGTGGTCCTGCCCTCCGTGCTCCCTGCCTCTGCAGCCCCTGCTGCGTTCTGGCTGCGGCTCTCCTGACCGGAGGGTCGTCTCGGCGGGAAGAAGAGAGGAAATAAATAACGTGCAGAAGCAGCCGCGTCAGACACCAATTTCCAGAGCTTGCAGTAGAGGGAGCGGGGCTCCGTCTGGAAAAACCCAGCCCTGGAGGAGGTGGGGGGGAGTGGCGGTTGGCAGGGCTGCAGCTGGCAGGCTCTGCAGCATCTCTAGCTCTGGGGTCCTGGCCGGAGTAGGCGGTAGAGTGTGTGTGTGGGCATGTGTGTGTGTGTGTGTGTGTGTGTGTGTGTGTGTGCGCGCGCGCGCGTATGTGGCTGAGGGGGTGAATCTGTACTGTAAACTGTCAGAGTATCTGTGCCAGGTGGTTGGGAAGGCAGCATGTGTCAGTGTGCGGGGGCAGGCGTGAGATGCAGGACAAATATCCCTGGGCATGGGTCTCCTGGGTTTCCCGGCCATGCCCTCCACCTGGGGTTCTCTGCAGCCCCAGGGTGGAGTGCAGGCCAACACCTGGGGTGCAGATTTGGAACAGGGAGGTCCAGCATCACATTTGTCTCAACAGGGAGCTTCTTCCCTTCTGAGTCTCAACCTTTCAGCATCCTTTACTCCTTTACTCTGGGTCCTGGGTTCCAGGGTTGGCAAGAGCAGCTCTGAATCTTCCCACAAGTAGGCCCCAGCTTCCCCTTCCCCTTTATGTAAGGCTCACTGAGTCTGGCTCTTTTTTTAAATTTTGACTGTATGGGTCTTAGTTGCAGCGTGCATGATCTTAGCTGTGTCGTGTGGGATCTCTCATTGCGGTGCATGGACTCTAGTTGCGGAGAGAGGCCTTCAGTAGCTGCAGCTAGTAGGCTTAGTTACTCTGTGGCATGTGGGGTCTTAGTTCCCTGACCAGGGATTGAATCCGCACCCCCCACATTGCAAGAGAGAGAGAGCATTGGTGCTCAGTGGGGTCTGGCTATTTCGACACCATATACTGTGACCCCCTCCAGGCTCCTTTGTCCATGGGATTCTCCAGGTAAGAAAACTAGAGTGGGTTGCCGTTTCCTCCTCCAGGGGATCTTCCCATTCTCTGTACTGGCAGATGGATTCTTTACCGATATGCCACCTGGGAAGCCTTCTACATTGCAAGGCAGATTCTTAACCACTATACCACCAGGGAAATCCCCTAGCTCTTTTTAAAAGTTATAATTCAAACATGCAGAAAGTTATAAGAAATAAACAATATCCTTTACTCCCCATCTCATTAAAAAGGAAAAAAAAAACTGCCACAAACATACATGAAACTCCCTGGGTGTGTCTCCTCTCCAGATAACGTTTGCTATGGCATCTGGGGCTTCTCCTTCCTCTCTTCAAGCACATAGGTATGTGATATCCTAAGCAGTGTCATTTCACATTGTCCAACCCACTGTAGACATCCTTTTGCAATTAAAAAAAATTTTTTTTAGGCATGTGGGATCTTCACTCCTCAATCAGGGATTGAACCCACACCCTCTGCGTTGGTAGCTCGGAGTTTTAGCCACTGGATGGCTGGGAAAGTCCCAATTTGCTCTTTCTTGCTCATTATTTTATTGGTGAGATTCACCCATGGGCTAATTCGCTTTAATTGCTGTATAGTATTTCTCTAGTGAATACATCACATTTAGGAAGTTTAGGTTATTTTTCATTTTTACAAACAAAGATGCTGTGAACATTTCTTGCACCTGTCTCTTGGGGGTACACCTGTAAGCATTCCTAGGAGTGGTATTGCTGGGGCATCAGATATACATCTTGTCTCTTTTGACATGATGTCAAATTACCCTCCAAAGTGTTTGTACCAACCGGTACTCCATCAGTAGCAGATGGGGTTCCTTGGCGCCACTTACTTGTCAGCCCTTGGTATCAGACTTTTCCTTTTTAATTTATTTGGCTGCGCAGGTCTTCGTGGCGGCACTCGGGTTCTCTAGTTGCCGTATGTGGGCTCTAGTCCCGTGACCAGGTATGGAACCTGCACCGAGAGTACAGAGTCTTGGCCCCTGGGCCCCCAGGGAAGTCCACTCTCAGACTTTGCAGAGCCCTGATGCATCTGCCATCAGATTTTTCTCGCTAGCCTTTTGTCCCCACCATCATCGGCACGCCCTGGTCAAGGTTCTGCTGACTTGTGCTGGATACTCAAAGGCTGAGTCTTGACCTGGGCCCTGCTCCCTAGGACTTGATCCCATCCAGGCAACACAGAGGCACATGCCCATTCAGACCAGGCAGACATCCCCCTGCCCCACTGTGGACCACGCCTCCTTGAGGCACTTTGCAAGCACGACAATTACATTATGATCCCCATTTACAGACGAGATGTTAGGGGTTCAATTGTGTTCCCCTCAAATCCATATGTTAATGGCCCAACCTCTAGGGAGTTTCTCAGGTGGTGCTAGTGGTAAAGAACTTGTCTGCCAATGCAGGAGATGTAAGAGACACAGGTTTGATCCCTGGGTGGGGGAAATCCCCTGGAGGAGGGCATGGCAACCCACTCCAGTATTCTTGCCTGGAGAATCCCATGGACAGAGGAGCCTGGTGGGGTACAGTCCATAGGATCCCAAGAAGTCGAACATGACTAAGTGACTTAAAATGCAGGCATGCACACAACTCCTAGGACCTCAGAATGTAATCTTATTTAGAGATAGGATCTTTACAGAGATAGTCAAGTTAAGATGAGGTCATCAGGGTTGCCCTAACCCAGTGTGGCCCTAAGCCAGTGTCCTTCCTTTTTTAAATTTGTTTTTTAACTGTAATACTTGTTTTACAGTATTGTGTTGGTTTCTGCCATACATCAACATGAACCAGCCACAGGTGTACATGAACACAGGTATTCCATGAACCAAGAAACATATGTCCCTTCCCTCTTGAACCTCCCTCCCACCCCTCTAGTTTGTCACAAGGCACCTGATTTGAGTTCCCTGCATCATACACCAACTTCTCACTGGCTATCTAGTTCACACATGCTAGTGTACATGTTTCCATGCTACTCTCTCAGTTCAGCCCACCCTCTCTTTCCCCCACCGTGTCCACAACTCTATTCTCTTTGTCTGTCTCTATTCCTGCCCTCCAAATAGGTTTTGCTAAGTCACTTCAGTCATGTCCGAATCTGTGTGACCCCATAGACGGCAACCCACCAGGCTCCCTGGGATCCTCAAGGCAAGAACACTGGAGTGGGTTGCCATTTCCTTGTTCAATGCACGAAAGCGAAAAGTGAAAGTGAAGTTGCTCAGTCGTGTCTGACTTAGTGACCCCATGGACTGCAGCCTACCAGGCTCCTCCATCCGTGGGATTTTCTAGGCAAGAGTACTGGAGTGGGGTGCCATTGCCTTCTCTGAGGCAAAAAGGCTTATTAGTACCATTTTTCTAAATCCTATACATATGCATATATATGATAGTCATTTTTCTCTTTCTGACTCAGTTCACTCTGCACATCAGGTTCTAGGTTCATCCACATCACCACAACTGACTCAAATCCGTTACTTTTTATGGCTGAGTAATATTCCATTGTGTGTATGGGCTGTGTCCTTCTTTAGTCAGTCAACTCAGTCACTCTGTCATGTCTGACTCTTTGTGACCCCATGGACTGCAGCATGCCAGGCTTCCTTGTCCTTAACTATCTCCCAGAATTTACTCAAACTCATGTCCATTGAGTAGGTGATGTCATCCAATCACCTCATCCTTTGTCGTCCCCCTCTCCTCCTGCCTTCAATCTTTCCCAGCTTTAGAGTCTTTCCTAGCGACTCAGTTCTTCACATCAGGTGGCCAAAGTATTGGAGCTTCAGCTTCAGCATCATTCCTTCCACGGAATATTCAGGACTGATTTTCTTTAGGATTGACTGGTTTGATTGCCTTGCAGTCCAAGGAACTTTCAAGAGTCATCTCCAACACCACAGTTCAAAAGCATCAATTCTTCAGCGCTCAGCTCTTTATAGTCCAACTCTCACATCCATACATGACCACTGGAAAAACCATAGCTTTGACTAAACTGACCTTTGTTGGCAAAGTAATGTCTCTGCTTTTTAATATGCTGTCTAGGTTGGTCATAGCTTTTCTCCCAAGGAGTAAGTGTCTTTTAATTTCATAGCTGCAATCATCATCTGCAGTGGTTTTGAAGCCCAAGAAAATAAAGTCTGTCACTGTTTCCACTGTTTCCCCATCTATTTGCCATGAAATGATAGGACCAGATGCCATGGTCTTCGTTTTTTGAATGTTGAGTTCTAAGCCAACTTTTTCACTCTCCTCTTTCACTTTCACCAAGAGGCTCTTTAGTTCTTCTTCGTTTTCTGACATAAGGGTGGTGGCATCTGTGTATATGAGGTTATTGATATTTCTCCTGGCAGCATTTCACATGATATACTCTGCATAGAAGTTTAATAAGCAAGGTGAAAATATACCAGTCTGTTGTTCCATGTCCAGTTCTAAGTGTTGCTTCTTGACATGCATACAGGTTTCTCAGGAGGGAAGTCAGGTGGTCTGGTATTCCAATCTCTTTAAGAATTTCCCACAGTTTGCTGTGATCCACACAGTCAAAGGCTTTGGCATAGTCAATAAAGCAGATGTTTTTCTGGGACTTTCTTGCTTTTTTAGTGATCCAACAGATGTTGGCAATTTGATCTCTGGTTCCTCTGCTTTTTCTAAATCCAGCTTAAGCATCTGGAAGTTCACGGTTCATATACTGTTGAAGCCTAGCTTGGAGAATTTTGAGCATTACTTTGCTAGAATGTAAGATAAGTGCAATTGTGGGGTAGTTTAAACATTCTTTGGCATTGCCTTTCTTTGGGATTGGAATGAAAACTGACCGTTTCCAGTACTGTGGCCACTGCTGAGTTTTCCAAATTTGCTGGCATATTGAGTGCAGCACTTTAACAGCATTGTCTTTTAGGATTTGAAATAGCTCAAATAGTGTTCTTCAAAGGGGAAATTTGGACCCCGAGAGATCTGTGCTTGGGAAGAATACCACGTGAGCATGAAGGCTGAGGGTGGTGTGGTGCGTCTCCAGACAAGAAAGGTCAGAAGTCACCAGCAAACCACCAGAAGCCGAGAGACAGGCCTGGAGCAGATCCTGCCGCACTGTGTTAGGAGGCAACAGTCCTGCCCACATCTTGACCTTGGGCTTCCAGCTTCCCCGGGATGGCAGGACAACACATTTGTGCTGTTGAAGCCACCCAGGTTGCAGGGCTTTGTCAGATGGTGGCTTCCTGAGGCAGCCCCAGGAAGCAAGTATACCAAGACTCAGAAAACTTACTCAAGGTCAGGTACTGAGGTGGGGGGCACAGCCAGGACTCAAAGCCTCCTGCCTGCCCCCTGAGTCCTGCTCAGTCCCCGCTGTGCCCATGCCAAAGCACGAGGGAGACGATGAGTGTGGACTGAAAACCAAACACTGGTGTGCTTCCACTTACGCAGCTCAGCCCCCCCATCCTGGCTTCCTGTGGCCTCAGTTTCAGTGGAATATTCCCGCTCCTTTCCACCCCCATGCCTGGATACCCATTACCCCCATATTAGCTGGGCATAGAGGTTGAAGAGGCTTCCATGGCATGTACTGGGGTCCCTGGTTATTACAGCGGGATTAACCGTGTATGCGAACTCCATATATAATGATGCCCAGCAGGCCCATGTTGACAGGTATCTCCCCCGACCTCATTCTCAGCTATCCATTCCTTAGGTCTGAGAAGTCTTCAATGTCTTCAAGAGTCCTTTATTAATACATTCTTTAGAGGGGTGCCACAGTCAACGGTTAAGAATGAGGGGACCCTCGGGGGCTTATCCATGGTGCCTCGGGCTGGCTAACAGCCTGGATGGGTATCTCAGCATGTTTCTGCATCCCACAGGACAGCGCAAGCTCCTGCGGTGTAGAAGGGGGACTTGGTGGGGGCTGGGGGACTTCCCTGGTCATCTGTAGCTAAGACTCTGAGCTCCCAAGGGTTGGGGCCCAGGTTTGATCCCTGAACAGAGAACTAGATCCCACATGCCACAACTAAGAATTCTCATGCCTCAACTAAGACCTGGCACAGCCAAATAGATAAATATTTTTAGAAAATAGAAAAGAAGATGGGGGACTTGGGCGTTTGCAGTTTGGATGGGGAGAGGTTGGAGACAGCGTCACCTCTTTCCCAGTGGGTCTGACGAGGCCTGGGAACCAGTCGTGCTCAGGAAATATCATTCTCTGGAATGTGGCTGCAGAAGGGGTCCAGCTGGTCCCTGTGTCTGTGACTTAAATTAATACTGGCTCTCTCACTGTCTCATGGTCCCACAGGCTCGGGGGTAAGGAGACTCTTGCTTTTTGCGTCCCTTGACTTCTTCCTTTGTAAATTTGTCCTTTGCCCCATGTTGCTGAACCTGAAGAACTCTGGCCACCTCATGCGAAGAACTGACTCATTGGAAAAGACTCTGAGGCTGGGAAAGGTTGAGGGCAAGAGGACAAGAGGAGAAGGCGACAACAGAGGATGAGATGGTTGGATGGCATCACCGACTCAGTGAACATGAGTTTGAACAAACTCCGGGAGACAGTAAAGGACAGGGGAGCCTGGTCTGCCTGGTGTGTCCATGGAGTCGCAAAGAACTGGACACGACTGAGTGACTGAACAACACTGTGTCAGACACTGAGCGAGACCTTGGAGGCACAGTGGTGAGCCAGATGGAGCCCTGCTTCCATACAGCTTGCATCCTGATGAGGAAGGCAGACTAAAGACAACTTCACAGATGATGCCGGGGAGGGCTGGGCGCTGGAGGATACACCAGGGCAGAGGAGAGGGAGGGATGAACGTAGGGGCAGATCCTGCGGAGATGAGTGCCGGGAAGTGAGCGGGCCGTATGGTACCTGGCGGAGGTGCTGCAGCCGGGGGTAACATGGGCCAGACTGGCCTGGGCTGATGCCCCCACACCACACCCTAGATGCAGTAGACCTCCAACCCCTCTGCCCGACCTGGCACCGCCATCTGGTGACCAGTCACTCACACCAGCAAGATGGGGACAGAACAATCAGGAGGCCAGCACGGAATATTTCCTCGCTCTCCCAAGAGGTGTTTTTGTCTTTTTAATTAATTGGGGGATAATTACTTTATAATGTTGTGTTAGTTTCTGCTGTACAACAAAATAAATCAGCTATAAGTCTACGTCTATTCCCTCTGTTTTGGATTTCCTTCCCATGTAGGTCATCGCAAAGCACTGAGTTCCCTGTGCGTACTCAGTTCTCCTTAACTATCTGCTTTATACAATATATATCAACAGTGTGTATATGTCAATCCCAATCTCCCAGTTCTCCTGGGCAGTGTTAACCCACGGTGGTCAACAAGCCACTGACCCTGGACCTGACAGACCCTCGGGATCAGGGTTCCCTCTGCCAAAAGGGCACACAAAACCCTGCCCAGCGGGTTCTCAGAACTGCGGGTGGTGATGGATCTTGTGTTTCCGGCAACAAGGAAGGCTGAGAGGTGCTAGGAGGTACCACTCTCTGGGCCTTCACCCTCACAGACTCTTGGGACTTCTGGAGAACTTTCTGCCTGCAGGTAAAACCAGACTACACCTTGTATCTCCATGGGGTGTCAGTCAATAGTAATTTTAGACTTGTGCTGACTGTTGCTGTCATGGCCACACATGGTTGCTGAGCAGCAGCCACACGACCAGTCTGAACTGAGACACGCTATAAGTGTAAAATACACGCTGGGTGTTGAAGACAATACCAAAAACAATGTGAAATATCTCATTAATAAAAATTATCTCATTATTGAAAAATATAAATTACATTACTTTTTAAACAAATTTTTTTGATATGGACCATTTTAAAAGTCTCTATTGAATTTGTTACAACATTGCTTCTGTTACATATCTTGATTTTTTGTCCACAGGGCAGGTGGGATTTTAGTTCCTCGACCAGGAATTAAACCCACTCCCTCTGCATTGGAAGGTGAAGTCTTAACTACAGGACCACCGGGGAAATCCCTACATTACTTTCTACTGATGGTGTTTTGGATCTGTTGGGTTCAATAAAATGTGTTATAAAAGTTAACGTCACTTGTTTCTTTTTAAATATGGCAGCTAAGACATTTAAAGTTGTATATGTGGCTCCTTTTTATTTCTGGAAGATATCACAGGTCTAAAGAGATTCACAGCTTGTTTCCTGGAACCTGGCATAATCCCTTCCAGCCTTTCTTCACCTTATCCGGAAGCTCTTGTGCCTAATCTAAATCCTTGTGAAGAAAGTGCTGATTTTTTACGATCCCGTGGACTGTAGCCCGCCAGGCTCCTCCGTTCATGGGATTTTCCAGGCAAGAATTCTGGAGTGAGTTGCCATTTCCTTCTCCATGAGATCTGCTTGACCCAGGGATCGGCCTCGAGTCTCTGTTGTCTCCTGCGCTGGCCTTGGTGGGCAGGTTCTTTATTACTAGCGCCACCTGTGCTGTGGTTAATCCCTCAGTCTCTCAGTCATGTCTGTCTCTTTGAGACCCCACGGACTGTCGCCCACCAGAGTCCTCCATTTGTGGGACTCTCCAGGCAAGAATCCTGGATGCCATTGTTACTTCCTTTTCCAGGGGATTTTCCCGACTCAGGGATTGAACCCAGGTCTCCCACATCATGGGCAGACTCTTTATCGTCTGAGCCACCTGGAATCCCTGTAGCTGTTTTCAAAATCCCCACTCTCTTGTCCAAGCCTCAGTAGACATGGAGATGAACTGGTTCCCACTTCCCTTGTGATAACCTTTGATGTCTTTAATATCTTTACACAGTTTCATTTTAAGAAGAACCTGAGTAGTGTTGTTTCTTATCGCCGAAGTCTATCTGGCATTATGAAGCCATCTAGTCAAACGCCCTGCCACAAAAGGAAATTCCCAGGACATCCTCCTTAGAATGGTTACTCAGAGCTGGACAAACAGCTCCCTCGGGTCTGTGGAGGGTGAGGGCAGCCAGGTCTATTTCAGGCTTTCTCCTCCAGCCCTATCAGATCTGCTCAAGACAGACATGACGCTTTTTCCAGAACTCTCCTATCCAGCAAGGGTCCCAGGAGGCTGGGCCAGTTTTGAAATTTTTCTTCCTCCCTCCTGGAGATCAAACCAGTCAGTCCTAAACGAAATCAGCCCTGAACATTCATTGGAAGGATTGATGCTGAGGCTGAAGCTCTAATACTTTGGCCACCTAATGTGAAAAGCCAACTCATTGGAAAAGATCCTGATGCTGGGAAAGACTGAGGGCAAGAAGAGAAGGGGGCGGCAGAGGATGAGATGGTTAGCAGCATCACCAACTCAGTGGACATAAGTTTGAACAAATTCCTGGAGATAGTGAAGGACAAAGCCAGTCCATGGGGTGGCAAAGAGTTGGACATGACTGAGTGACTAAACAACAATTTTGACCCCAAAAAGAGATATTCCAAAGGCCACCAGTCTAGGACCACTGTTTACACTTCAGGCTAAGATTCTTTCCTTGTGTTTCCTAGATGACAAAAAAACAAGATATAA
Source organism: Madoqua kirkii (assembly GCA_006408675.1). Taxonomy (NCBI): domain Eukaryota; kingdom Metazoa; phylum Chordata; class Mammalia; order Artiodactyla; family Bovidae; genus Madoqua; species Madoqua kirkii. The sequence continues at coordinate 24,461 of SJYC01033765.1, read as the reverse complement.
GGAGTTCCCTGGTGGCCCATTGGTTAGAATTCTGGGCTTTCAGTGCCGAAGCCTGGGCTCAATCCCTGGTCAGGGAATGGAGATCTTGTTAGCCTCGCAGTGCAAACAAAAACCCAAAACACAACAATAGGGATGACAACAGAAGCAAGGCACGGGAAGGCAGAACGCTTGTCTCTACTGATGGACGCAGACCGAGCCTGGGACATGGTGCTCAGACAAACTTGGCCATGTTTCCCGGCTCGTTCACTAGCTGGGTGACTTTGGGTGAAGCGCTTCGTCTTTCAGAATCACGTCCTCATCTGTAAAACTGAGCTAACGTGTCACCTGCAGAACGGCTGTGGTGAAGTTTGAGCAAGAGACACAACAGCAAACTGGCTAAGAGGGTTTGGAGGCCTGGGTTTACTGGTCTCTAAAATGGGGACCCTGTGGGTCCTTCCTCATCGTGTTGGGAGGGTGATGTGGGCTGGTTCATGGAAAGCTTGCAACTCCCTGTCCAATACACAGAGTCCTGGGTACCCACCAGCTGCTGTTTGGGAGGTGACATTCATCTGTACACACACACACACACACACACACACATGCATACAGGCTCTGACCTAGAGGTCTTTCCCCTCTGCTCTCACAGCACAGCCGGGTCAAGCATCTCTTACCTTATTTCTCACACTATTTAAAATTGTTTGCTTGTCCATCTTCCCACCAGATACTAGCCTTTATAAGGGCAGAGTCTTTTTTTTTTTTTTTTGGTCCCTTCTCTCTCCCTATTGTCCTTGCTGCCCCACTCCACCCTCACCCAACCCAAGTCCTTTGCTTGCCTTTTATCTATGGGAAACTTTAGTCAAAGAATAAGTTTAACCAGAGAAATGTGGAAACAAGGGAAAACAGTCAAAGGAGAAATAATGTAGTCATTAAGCATAGTCAAGGACCTCTAGTTCCTTCTCAAGGGTTATGGGTACTATTCTGAGCCATATCGTATGAGCTGCTTTATAGATACTGAAACACCAGGAGGAAGAAGTTAACTACATAACCAGACTGCACCCATGATTTGAGTTGCCACAATTCTGAGAACTGGCCTCAAAGAAATGGAAACAAACCGACTCGGGAACTGAAGCTTAACTGTAACGAAAACAGTGACGATGACGCCAGTCAGACCACTGTCGACCAGTTTCAAGATGACAGTCAAAGCTGACTGTACTGTTTCTGCACGGAGCCCCCTCCCTCTGTCTATAAAAGCTCTTGCCCCACTGATGGCCAGTGGTTGGTGGGGTAGGCCTTTGGACAGACTTCCGTTCTCCCAACTCTGCCCCCTAGTTGCAGGCATCCTTTCCACCAGCCTGGCCTGTTTACTGGCTTTTGAGCAGCAAGTAGCTGGACCCCACACACCTTCCAGTAACATTTTTACACACGGTCTGCTGACTGAATTGTCTGGCAGGACTCCAGGATCCAGGAGGAACCGTGCCACTCTTATCGAGGACTCAGGTGCTGGGACACCAACTTGCTGAGTATCCCACCTGCTCTTTCCAGTTGCAGAATCTGCTCATGGCCATCGGCGGTCACTCCAGACCCCCTTTCCCTGGCACCAAGGGACTCATTTGCCAGACCCTCTAACTGCCCCTCTCCTTGGGCTCTGCACTCCAATCTTGATCCTGCAAGTGCCTTCAGGGAATCTGGCAAAGATGTCCACCTCCCCTTGAACATCTTGGACATCACGTGCCTGACGGGGGTGAAGAGGGGGGCTTGGAATCCTGCTTTGCCTTCCCTCTGGCCTCAGCCCGTCTCCCTCAGCCCCGCGAGCCCGTCTTGTGTTTAATGACTTCCATTCCTGCTTCTGTTTCCCTTCATCTCCTCTTTCTCCTCGCCTAAACTTTGGACCTGCCCAGGGCGGCAGGTGTCACTGTAATGGTACTCGTGCTAAAGAAGCCACTGATCACTGCCCCGGGAGCCTGTTGCGTGTCTCATGCCAGTGCTCAGTAACCGTCCAGGGGAAGCGATGCTGGGCAGGGGAACCACGTGTCCTGAGTCTGCCTTGGAATCTGTGAAGAGCCACAGAAACCACTAGACATGATGACAAGTAAGCTATGGCAATGAGTTATCCCAGGTAATGAGAAGAGAAAGTGGTGTGGCTCAGGGGACAGCCTGAACCAGGAGAAGCGTGGAGGTGAACGAGACGCAGGACGGTGAAGGGCTTGAGCAAGCAGGTCATTGGAGGATGGAGACGGGAGGCCAGGGCATCTCAGGAGCCAGGAGTGGGTCTGGGCAGCCTGGGCAGAGGATGGTGGCTCTAATTTGGCGTCCCAGAGCAGTGGTGGGGCATTCTGAGGCATGGCAATGACAGGGGTCAGCTCTGCAGCCAGGTGGTTGAGATGAAGACTGAAGGCCACGATTGGCTGCCCCGAGACTCCCCAAGGGGCCCTCAGCTCCCCAGCTTCCAGCCTCACAGGCCCCAGCTCTGCTTCATGCCCCAGCCGCCCACTTATGAGCCGGAACCTGGCCGAAGGAGAAGGAGGCTGCGGAGGGGAGGGAGGACCCAGGAGTGGCTCTGAGCCTCTGTGCTGGGATCCATTCACGTCCTGAAGCTGGTGGCACCCAGCAGAGTACAGGGTGTCCTGGGGAGGGGTGGCAGGATGTGGGTGGGCAGGCGCCAACCCGGCCTCTCTCTTGGATCTGAGAGAGGAGGTCCTTAAGGTGGGCCCAGGCACCAGGGTGATCACCCTCAGAGGCTTTGGAGGACTCCACATCTGTGAGTGGATGTGGGAGGGCCGAGGAGGGGTGATGCCTGTGATTGTGGGCTGGTTGAGCTGAGGATGGCTTTGAAGAATCCTTAGAACCAGGAGGGCGTGTGGAGCCCCATGGCCCAGTGGGATTCCAGAAGCCTGGCCTCTGCATCTCTGACTTGTGACGGAGCAGAGGGCGCGAGAGCGCCGCCGGCAGGAAGGAGGCTGCTATTCAGAGAGCAGAGCAGGAGGGTGGAGGCTGGAGTGGAGGTCCCGAGGGAGGCTGGCAGCCTGCCTTCGGAGAAGCGGGCTGGGTCTATAAGGCAGGCATGTGTGAAACGCTCCTTACACCTCTGCTCCCTGGGCTTCAGCTTCTGGCCAGAGAGGATGAGGTTTTCTCCTCTCTCCCATTCCCCTAAAACTTCACATTAACCCTCTAAGTGTCCCCTGGCTTTCTCTTGCTGGGGTGACAAAACTCAGGCCTGATGGGCAAGTGGCCTGAGAAGCAGCATGACTGCAGCGCCCTGGAGCCCAGGGAGCACCAGGAGGGCAGGGACGCCTGACTGTGTGACTTGGAGCCAGTCACCTCTCCCTGGGCCTCAGCTTACCATCTAAACCCTTGTTTCCCAGAGCCCGACCTCCTCTGGCATGTCGGGATCAAAGGCAAGGAAGGGGCCTCCTCTTCTGGCTCCCATTCTTAATCCAGATTGAGGAGAACAGGCCCATCCCTGAGCCCCACGTTGCCTTGGAGCACTCTCCTGCAGCCCCTGGCTCCGAGCCTCCCCACCGACCCCACACCATGGGGGAGAAGGCAGCCAGGAGAAGGACTGTGGTGTAGAATTGTCGATTTGGAACTGGAAGGAACTTTGGAAATGCTCTATACCCATCCTCTTTATTATAATTCTTTCTAACGGAGATGACTTTCACATGACATGAACCACCTTAAAGTTTATCATCCAGAGGCATCTCATTCATTTGCCTTGTGCAGCCAGCATGTCTGTGTAGTTCCCCCGAGAGAAAACCCCACACTCGTGAAGCACTCAGCACCCTCCCCAGCACCTGGCCCCACTGATTCATCTTTGTCTCTAAGGAACTGCCTCTTCTGGACACTTTCTAGAATCGAATTGAATGGTATGCTCCCTTCTGTGCCTGACGTCTCCCACTCAGGGTTCAAAGTTCATCCACAGTGTTGCCTGTGTCAGTACTTGACGCCTTAGCCTGATCATCTTCCACTCTTTCATTTCTTTGATTCTATAGGTAATGATGAACAGCTGCAGGTATGGAGGTCACTTTGCAGGTTTGTCGCTTGTTTCTTTTATTTATTCCACTTATTTCTTTAATCTGTTTTTTAAAGCTATTTATCTATATTTGTGGCTGTGCTGGGTTTTCGTTGCTGCGTGCGTGGTTCTCTCCAGCTGTGGTGAGTGGGGTCACTCCCTAGCTGCAGCGTGCTGACTCTCATTACAGCAGCTTCTCTTACTGCAGAACACAGGCTCTGGGGCCCGTAGGGTCAGTATGTGGCCTGCGGGCTTCAGCAGCTGCAGTTCCCGGGCTCTGGAGCACAGGCTCAGTGACTGTGGCACACAAGCTTCGTTGCTCTGAGACATGTGGGATCTTCCCGGACCAGGGATCAAACCCGTGTCTCCTGCCTTGACAGGCAGATTCTTAACCATTGAGTCACCAGGGAAGCCCTATTCCACTTATTTTTGCCCTTGTGGTTCCCACTGTGCGGAGAAGGAAGCTGAGAGCCTGGGGGAACAAGGACCCTGGCAGAGGGTGCTCGTCTGGTGAGCGGCTAGACCAGGGCTAGTGGTATTTGATTCCCAGGTGCCTCCTGATTCCCACAGGCTCGAGACAAGTGGGCAAAGAGTGCAGGGGGCAGAGAAGCCAAGAGAAACCAGCTGGGGAAGGTCTCTGACCTGGGGGTGTAACGTGGGCGAGGGGAGAGGAGATGGGCCCCTGGTGCAGCTTCTCCCTCTCCAGCCCCCATGCCCACTCTCCGCCCAGCCGGTCAGCACCCTACTGACCCATGCACTTTGCCTGCCTCCGCTTGAGGTCCCTTTTCTCTGCCTTTCTCCCCAACCTCCAGTGCAAAACCTGAGGCCCTGGGGTGAGGCTCTAGGGGAACTGCCCCCACTTCTACCTTCAATCTCCACTTTGTTCCTGTCCTTCCGCGAGGACTGGTCAGCCTTCTTCAGACCTGATTCTCCCTCCTCCAGTACAGCCTTGGCCTTACCTCTGCTGCCCAAACTCTGTGTGGGACCCACAACCCAGCAGGGTGCCTTCCGGGCTCTGTGCAGACTTCAGATGGTCCAGGGAAGCCTGGGATAGAGGTTGTTTTTGCCTAAGAAGCTTCCTGTGTCCTGACCATCCCAGTCTTGCTCCAAATGGGCTGTGAGAGTGGAGGTAACTCATCGTCCACATGCTCTCCCCACACTACACACACGTACACACACATACAGAGACACACAAGCACACATGGATACACACAGAGACACACACAACACACAAACACTCAGAGATATACATACAGAGACACAGACACATGCAGATATACACACAGAGACGCACACAAACATACATAGATATATACAAAGACACACACACACAGACACATAGACACACACATACACAGACACACATGCAAACACGCACACAGACACACACAGACATACACAAACAGACCACAGACACAGACATAGACACGTAGACACATAGACACACATACAGACACATATACAGACACACAGACACACACACAGACATATACACACAAACACAGACACAGACATACACACACAGATACACAGATACAGACACACACAGACACACACACATAGATACACACATAGACACAGACAGGTACAGATACACACAGACACACACACAGACATAGACATACACAGTCACACACAGAAACATAAACAGTCACACACAGACACATGGACACATAGACACACACATACACAGACACACATATAAACACACACAGAGACACACACACACACACACATACATACAAACCACAGACACACACACACAAACAGAGACACAGACATATACACACAGACACACAGACACACACAGACATACACAGACACACAGACATACACACAGACATATACACACAAACACAGACACAGACATACACACACAGACACACAGATACAGACACACACAGGCATACACACATAGACACACACAGACACAGACAGACACAGCCAGACAAAGAAACACAGACACATAGACATAGACACACAGACACAACACAGACATATGGACACAGACACACACACAGACATATGGACATAGACATACAGACACAGTCACACACAGAAACACAGACACACAGACATACGCACACAGACACATGGACACAGACATACAGACACACACACAGGCACAGACACACACACACAGGCACAGACACACACACACAGGCACAGACACACACACAGGCACAGACACACACACAGGCACAGACACACACACACACGCACACACACACACACACACACAGACACACACACAAGCACACACACACACACACACGCACAGACACACACACACACGCACAGACACACACACACACAGGCACAGACACACACACACAGGCACAGACACACACACAGGCACAGACACACACACACAGGCACAGACACACAGACACACACACACAGGCACACATCGCTTCTCGCCAGGAACTGGATCCTCCTCTGCTCTCCCCAGTCCTCCCACCTGCCTTGAGTGGTCGCTCCAAGGAAGACAGAACAGATTAGAATCTTAGTGGAATCTCCAGAAGCCGGGGTGCAGATGAGGCTGGGGAGGGTGGTGGAGGGGCTGTCGGGTGCAGATGAGGCTGGGGAGGGTGGTGGAGGGGCTGTCTGCAGAAGCCTGAGTCCTTTGACCCCTGAGACCTCCTGCTGAAGGTCCTCGGGTCGAGAGCCACAGCTGGGGGCTCTGTGTGTCCACCATGGTGCCACACACCTGGAGGCACTCCTACAGGTGTCCAGGTCTCCTCACTGAGGTCCTGCCAGAACGGGCCCTGGAGAGACAGCGGAGGGGCAAGGCCACTCGGCTCTCCAGCAGGGTTTGGTAGTTCTTCACCAGGTCCTGGCTCAGAGGCGCGCTGGGCAGCAAGGCCAGCCTGGCCGCCTGCTCCTGGTAGTGAGGCAGCGGGTTCGGGCAGGGCCAGCTCCTGGCCAGATCATTGGGAAGAGGGTTGGGCATGAGCTGGAGGCCCCCAGGCTGATACCTTCCACCAGCTGAGAAGTGCTGGTACCTGTTGGGGGAAAGGTGTGGAGAGGACAGAGGTCAAAAGGGAGACTCAGGGGACAGGGCTGGGGAGGTGATGTTGTCAGCCATCAGCCCATGAGGAACCCTTCCAGCTCTCTGCCCACCTGGACACGGACCTAAGCCCAGTGACCTGCACCCTGCCTGTATGTTTTGACGTGAGGCTGGTGACATCATGCTACGTGGTTGGTCAGTCTTTCACCCTGTGGTTTGTAAGGGAATCATTCAGATTCTAGCTATTTTTTAAGCTCTCTCACCTCCTCCACCAATGCCATGCTCCTTGTCCTCAAGGTGAACACCACAATTACAGAAGACCTTTCCGCTGTGACCCACCGCCCTCTGGCCCTGGTCTGCAGAGGTGCAGTGTTCAGTTCTGCCTTGGGAAGTCCACTTTTCACACAATAGAGTTGATTACAGGGCTTCCCTGGTGGCTCAGTGGTAAAGAACCCGCCTGCTAATGCAGGCAGCGTTAAGAGTTGCAGGTTTGATCCCTGGGTCAGGAAGATTCCTTGGAGAAGGGAACGGCAACCCACTCCAGTATTCTTGCCTGGAGAATCCCACAGACAGAGGAGCCTGGCGGACTAAGAGTTGGACACGATGAACAACTAATACTTTTACTCTGCCTCTGGCTCCTTCTATTGATAATTGACATCCTCACGATATCCACTGTCTGTCTCACGCTTTGGATACTTGGAGGGTGCCATTGAGAGCCGTCTTTCCACATGTGTGCAGCGGTACCTGCTTTTCGGAAGCTCCTGGAGGGCAGGGACTGAATGACATGTCTCTATATCCCCAGGGCCTGGCAGGTGTACGGCACACAGCTGGATCCCCTAAACTTCCCTTAAGTCATCAATCCCCTCCCGTGCTGTGGTTCCCTGGCCTCCACCCCTCCCCTCCAGCTATGCTCAGACAGAGTGTGGTTTTCAGGACAACGGAGGAGGGAAGGTAAAGCATCAAGAAGAGGAATGGAAGAGGGAGGGGTCACCTGGACACAGGTGGGCTCCCTGACGAGGGAGCTCCTCTTACTTCTTGGAGGCCTTGGGGGGAAGGATGTTGCCATGGGTGTCGAGTGGAGGCGCCCTCACTTCACTCCTCAGCTTGAGCTTCTCCGCCTCTTGGAGTTCCTTCACCGTCCTGAAAATCACCTGTTTCCTCCTGTTCCTGTCCAAGAAGATCGGAGTACAGGAGATGAAGGCCAGGAAGCTGTTTTGACCCAGCCAGGAGGGCGGGGGCACGGGGGGCTCTGCCGGGGGCCGGCGGTGGGCCCTGGAGTCCGTCAGCCAGCGCCAGACGTTGCTGTCGTAGGGCTTGTCAGGCCTGGAGGGAAAGGTGGCCGGCAGACGCCCGACGTCCAGCCAGGTGTGGAAGCCCCAGGTGTGCTGGGCGGTGTCCTTCCAGGGGCGGGTCAGTCGCTGGCGCACCTTGGCCTTCATCTCCGTGTAGGGTGGTGGCTTCAGGGCCAGCTGGTAGTAGGCTTGCTGGGTGAAGCCGGGCAGCTCCTTGGGCTTTCTGGGGAGGAGGAACTCGCGTTGGGCCCACGTTGGGGGGTCTGGACAGTCTCATGGGCGTGGACCATCTGAGGAGAGACAAGGGAGTCTGGGGTGCTCTGCCTCTCCTCCCCAGAGAAGACCCGCTGCCAGCCACCTCTGGACTCAGGTTCTCATTAGGACCTGGTGGCCTGGCCAGGGACTGTTTCTGCCCCGCCCTCGAAGTGTGTGGCACTCTGTGATTCGCATGCAACCTCATCAGTCTTTCTCTTTCCATCTATTGGGTTTTGGCTTTGATTCCAGCCTCTTTCCTCAACTGACATGTTCCCACTCCTCACTTGGCCTTCACCCCTCCTCCCATGCTGGGTCCCCATTTCTGCCTGGGGTCTAGAGCTCCTCTCCAGAAAATGCTGCTTCCGAGCAGAGTGTGGAAGGGAAATGGTTCTCCAAGGGATGGGCCAGGGCTTTTCTGTCCCGGCTCCTCCCCTCCCCAGCTTCTCTGCGACTGCTGAATTCCCCTCATTCCTCACTGAGATACAAGCAAGTGCAGGAAGCATCAGATGGGGTTCCTCCTCTTTCTCCTCCTTTCCCCATGAAATAAACTAGCAAAGATGTACTTGACATACTGCTGAACACTTATCCACATCTCATGTAACCCTCACAGGCTTCCCACGTGGCTCAGATGGTAAGGAATCTGCCTGCAATACAGGAGACTCAGGTTCAATTGTTGTGTTAGGAAGATCCCCTGCAGAAGGAAAATGGCAACCCACTCCAGTATTCTTTCCTGGAGAATTACATGGACAGAGGAGCCTGGTGAGCTACAGTGCTCGGGGCTGAAGAGAGTCGGACACGACTGAGCAACTTTTACTTTCATGTAACTCTCACAGCCTTCAAGCAAGTGCTATTGTTCCATCTCAAAGATGCTAAAAGCAAGGCACAGGAGGGTGAAGAGCTCGCCCGCAGCGCTGAGCAAGGATGGTGGAGTCGGGCCCCAGGCTGTGCTGCTTGGGAACCCCATGCTTCCCCAAAATGCCTCTCCTTCCCACTGGCCTCGAGGAGTTTTCTATTTCCAAAAATCATCTATTTTTTGGGCCCAGTCCATTGAGTCAAGTCCACACCAGCACCCTGGGGAGAGGGTCTGAGAGGTCGTGATCAGACATCTCCTCTCCTCTCCTCTGAGCCCCGTGTTCACAGGGTCACAGGATGCGGGTTCACGTGCCAGGAGCTCTGCTGCCCAGGGGAGAGCCAGGCCCATCCCAGGATGGGGACAGCCCCTCACCCAGCGCAGAAGGCCACTGCAGAGGCGTCCCTGCCTCCTACCTTCAGGAAGGTCTCTCTCACTCGGGATGGGTCGTCTAGCCCTCTGGATGGTCTTTGTAGACGGCTGGCCATTTTTCTGGGCTCCCCGGCAGCAGGGGCAGCTTGGTGGGGAAGACTTTCTTGGCAGCATTGTTTGCTGCTGGGGTTGCTATGGCGATGCCTCCTGGGTGGCAACGCAGGGAGGAGGCCCTTACCCCTCCCTGGGAGGGCTCACCTGTCCCTTGGTAACTGGCTCTTTCAGGTGAGGCGGGTGGGGGATAGAACTGGTAACAGGAGCTGCTTCAGGGGTGGGACTTCTTGCTAGGAAGGCAGGGGGAGAAAGGCAGGGTCCCTGGCTCCCAGGACCCTTACTGGCCCATCCTTCCCTAACGTTGAGGGAGGGGGAGGGGGGTTGGGTAGGCCTTTCTCTTAGGGAGCTCTCTCTGAAAGGCCCAAATTCCTCCAGCAGGTTCAGAGATCCCGAAGACACCAGTTATGAGGGACTGGCATGGGAGACCTGCAGCTGACTGGAGTTGGAGGTACCAGGGTGGGGTAGGGGAGCTCGGTGACCGGGCTGAAGCCCTCTCCTTCTGGGGCTCCAAGCCTTGCATCTTCCTCATCACCAGGCTCACAGTCACCTGCTTTCCTTCCCAGCCCCTCCTTGCGCCACGGACCAGACACCAGCACGTACAGACCAGCATGTGCCCTTGGGCTTTATTGGGTAGGTAGTTACAGTAGTGTTCTGGAGCCGGGGCCTGTGCACACGGTCAGCAGGGACCCAGGGCAGCTCTCTACGAAGCGGTGGTGCCAGCTAAGGTGGGCAGGCAGGCCAGGTAAGGCAGGCAGGCTGGCTGGCCTCCACCTCCTGTCGTGTCTCTCTGGCATGATTAGGCTCCTTATCAGAGAAACGTCTCTTGGGCATGTGGGGGCAGCCACTCTGGTCCAGGTACCTCCACCCCCACCTCAACTCTTGACCCATAATAAGAGCCCCCCTTACCAGGATTTCTTCATGCAGGAAAGCTGACTTGGAAATGGGGGCTGGTGGGAGGGAAGGGCAGTGAGAAGCACCCTAGTAGGCAGACCCACTCCTCTGAGCACCCACCGCGAGGAACTCTCGAGGGAGGGGCCCTGAAGGAACCGTGCAATGCGGCCCTCTCGCCTCCAGGAGCCAAAAGCAAGGAACAGAAGCAAACTGGAACCCCCACCCCCTCATCCTACCCCTCTTCTGGCAGTCTCTGGATAATGATCTAAGATAGGCTTACGTTTATAATTAGAGGATAATTTGGAGCGTATACACTATTTACAAGGGCCACGTTGCATGCAGCAGGGAAGGTGGAGGGGTGTTGTTGGGCAGAGATATCAACGGTCTGGGGCCCCTCCTCCCCTCTCACCCTTGTTTCTGCTGATCCCACCCTCGGTGCCTGGTGGGGAGTTGGGGGCACAGAGACCAGCCCCCAGTTCCTTGCTGCTTACAGGAGGCCCACGGGGGCTCAGACAGGGAGCCTGGTGTAGCATCGCCAGTCAGGGGAGTGGGGCGCTGGGCAAACGGACAGCCAGGAGCTCGGTGACCGGGCTGAAGCCCTCTCCTTCTGGGGCTCCAAGCCTTGCATCTTCCTCATCACCAGGCTCACAGTCACCTGCTTTCCTTCCCAGCCCCTCCTTGCGCCACGGACCAGACACCAGCACGTACAGACCAGCATGTGCCCTTGGGCTTTATTGGGTAGGTAGTTACAGTAGTGTTCTGGAGCCGGGGCCTGTGCACACGGTCAGCAGGGACCCAGGGCAGCTCTCTACGAAGCGGTGGTGCCAGCTAAGGTGGGCAGGCAGGCCAGGTAAGGCAGGCAGGCTGGCTGGCCTCCACCTCCTGTCGTGTCTCTCTGGCATGATTAGGCTCCTTATCAGAGAAACGTCTCTTGGGCATGTGGGGGCAGCCACTCTGGTCCAGGTACCTCCACCCCCACCTCAACTCTTGACCATAATAAGAGCCCCCCTTACCAGGATTTCTTCATGCAGGAAAGCTGACTTGGAAATGGGGGCTGGTGGGAGGGAAGGGCAGTGAGAAGCACCCTAGTAGGCAGACCCACTCCTCTGAGCACCCACCGCGAGGAACTCTCGAGGGAGGGGCCCTGAAGGAACCGTGCAATGCGGCCCTCTCGCCTCCAGGAGCCAAAAGCAAGGAACAGAAGCAAACTGGAACCCCCACCCCCTCATCCTACCCCTCTTCTGGCAGTCTCTGGATAATGATCTAAGATAGGCTTACGTTTATAATTAGAGGATAATTTGGAGCGTATACACTATTTACAAGGGCCACGTTGCATGCAGCAGGGAAGGTGGAGGGGTGTTGTTGGGCAGAGATATCAACGGTCTGGGGCCCCTCCTCCCCTCTCACCCTTGTTTCTGCTGATCCCACCCTCGGTGCCTGGTGGGGAGTTGGGGGCACAGAGACCAGCCCCCAGTTCCTTGCTGCTTACAGGAGGCCCACGGGGGCTCAGACAGGGAGCCTGGTGTAGCATCGCCAGTCAGGGGAGTGGGGCGCTGGGCAAACGGACAGCCCCCATTGACGGTCCTCGCAGAGGACTCGGAAGGCCAGCCCCCGAGTGCCTGGAGAGCGAGCGGATGGCTTGAGGGGCGGGAGCCTGCCTCTACCGCAGGTCAGGAATGCACTGAGTCCAGCTAGTGCTGGCGGGGCCCAGCAGGTCCTCCTCCAGGCCGGGGAAGCTGATGTCCAGCAGGATTTTGCTGAGGCTGTCGTTCATCGTATCCAGGATCAGGCCCTCGGTCAGAGAGCGGTTGGCTGAGAGGCCAGCCACCTGTGGCTCAGGGGAACCCGGCTTGGGGACCTCCATATCAGAGGGTGGGCAGCTGCTGAAGGGGTCAGTGGCGAGGTCAAAGGGTTCGGAATTGAGGAGCTCTCGGGGGGAGTCAAAGAGGGGGATGCTTTTCAGTGGGGTGGCACTGAAATCCACGAGCTCCAGGGAGTCTGGCAGGGGGCCAAAGCACCCTGGAGGGTTCGTACAGGGCTAAAGTCAAGCCCCCCCACTTTGGCTGGGGGTGTGAGCCTCCAAGACTCAGGGGTTGTGGGGAGGGCAGATTTGCTGGGGGTGGAGGAGGTGGGCAGCATCTCCTTAATGGGTGTCTTAAAGGGGCCTCCATCCTCTGGGAGGGAGCCGAGCTGGCAGGTGGGCTGTGGGGGCCCTGCCAGGGCTGGTTGGGGAGCCCCCGGGCCCTCGGAGAGGAGCAGCTCAGGCTCATCCAGGCGGGGTGGCACGAGGTGCTGTTTCCTCCGAGACCGGCTCATCTCCCGCCCCTCCCTGCGTTTGATCACCAGCAGGTCGGAGACACGGCGGGCGGGGGACCTGGACCCAGTGCTGGAGGACTTCTTGGGCCTAGGGGTTGGGGAGCAGGACGAGTCCTCCCAGGAGTGGGATGACTCCTCCTTGACCGATGGGCAGGGTGAAGGCCACTCTTCCAGGGGTGGGCTCTCGACTTTGATGGGCCTCCCTAGATGTGGTGTCTCCTCCCCAGGCTGGACGTCTTCCTCCTTGATGGATGGGACAGGAAGCAGAGGAGACAGTCCTTCTGTGAAGAGTAGCTTCTCCTCTGTCACCGGTCCTGCCGTGGGCAGAGAGGCCACCCCCTCGTCCGCTAGCAGCACCTGGAAGGGAAGCAGGACATGTTGAAAGGAAGCCCTGCAGAGGCCATCAGGCATCGGGGCGGGGGGCGCGGGAACACAAGCTTATCACTGAGATGAATGACACGCTGGTTTGGTGCCGATCCTCTTGTCTTCAAAGTCTTGAAGACTATTAAATATGAGACCGTGTGATGAAGTTTAATTCTGGGGGTGAAAAGAGCATTTTCTATGGTGCTGGTGTCATTAGCATCCATCCAAGAGAAAATAAAAGTGGATGTCTGTTTCATACAAGGACTTAATCAGAAAAACTAAAACCATTCAAATCTTGAAAGGAAATCTAGGAGAGTACGTCTATAATCTGAGGGTCAGCAGCGGGGTAAACCTTCTAAACCAAGACTGGAACCCCAGAAGCTGTAAAAGAGAAGAAAGACATATTTGACTATATAAAAATAGAAATCTTACCGCGGCAAGAGAGATCATAAAGTTAAGCAAGCAAGCAAGAGGAGTAAAAAATATCTGAAAAGACAAGTTTTAAACTTTTTAACAAAAGCCTGTAAGGAGACAGGCCCTGAGTGTAAATAAGCATCTCACAGTGAACGATTCCAAGTGACCGAACATGGTGAGCAGCTGCTGACTTACGCACATGGAGAAGAAGATGAAATGAAACAAGCAAGTATCCTTCACACACTGGACATGGGCAAGCATTGTAAAAGAGGGATGATACCAATTGCCGGGAAACAGGGCTTGTTGGTATGTCTGTGAGATATCACGGATTCTCCTTAAAGTCAATCTTGTAGTATTTAATAAACTTTAAAACACTTGCCCCTCAGCAATCTCATGTCTTGTTCTCTGCCCACAGAAGTGAACGTGCCAGCAAGAAAAGATACTTGAAAAGGTATTTATTACAATGTTGATCATAGGGCAAAAAAAGCCTGAAAAAATGTGCTCGTGAAAGCAGAATGGTTAGAAAATTTATGGCAAAGCCACATCATGGACTATTATGTGCCATTAAAAAATAGTGAATAAGGAGCTTCCCTGGTGATCCAGTGGTTAAGAATCCGCCTTCCAATGCAGGAGACCTGCGTTCAACCCCTGGTTTGGCGAGCTAAGATCCCACATCCCTGGAGGCCAAAAAACCAAAACATAAAATAGAAGCAATATTGTAACAAATACAATAAAGACTAAAAAAAAAAAGGTCCACATTAAAAAAAAAAAAAAGTGAATTAGAGCGATGCCAAGTGATTGGAAGAATTTCCATGGGGCAGAAAGAGTAATATGAGGCGGCTCTGGGTGGTGTGTGCACATGTGGAACACGGTTACGGTGATCCATGTACGCAGAGCATATTAAGGGCATGAAGGAATCATGGGAGAAGGCACGCTAAACTGTCAACATGGCTTATCACAGGAAGAGGGGGGACATGGGGAAGGTGAGGAGAGGCAAAATGAAGGAGGAAAAAAACTGCAAGACTGTACTGAAACAAAAACACTATCCATGCTACAATCACATGAATGCATTTAAGGAAAATGATCTATGCCGGTATGTATACTTTTATGTATATTAAAGTGATATTTTAAAATTAAAAAACAAAAGCAAACCCTAGTCTCTTTATCTGAAGTTGCAGCTACTTCCATCTTTGAGAAAGGGGCAGAGAGGCCCTTCCTTAATCTGTTACAGGCCCGGTCCTGCTCACAGACTCTTCTCTACGTCACGGTGGGGTTGTAACTTGCCCTCTCCAGCCTTCCAGCTCGACTGCTAAGGCTCAGCCAGGAGTAGCTCTTCCCAGGGGACTCTCAGCAACACCAGAAGATGTCCTAACTGTCCTGGCATCCGGCAGAGAGACCATGGATTCGGTTGCTAAGCATCCCTCAGGGCACAGGGTGGCACTCCGCCCCCACAAAGCACTGTGCACGCTCAGTCGCCTCCAACTCTTTACCACCCCATGGACTGTAGCCCACCAGGCTCCTCTATCCATGGGATTTTCCAGGCAGGAACACTGAAGTGGGTTGCCATTTCCTTCTCCAGGGCATCTTCCCACCCAGGGATTGAACTCGAGTGTCTTACGTCTCCTGAGTTGGCAGGCCAGTACTTTACCACTAGCGCCACCTGGGAAGCCCTGAATATCAGCTGTTTGGAGGTCAAGAAACCCAGGGCTAGACTGTCCAGCCACTCTATGGTTGTGACTGGGCGTGCCCCAGGCCATGCCCTTTACAAGGCCCTCTCCACACTGTTTGCTGCCCCTTCTTAAGCCTGCTTCCCTAGTGAACTCTTCCTGAACCTCCCAGCCCATCTGCTATTACAATCACCCTCATCTCAATTCTCACAAACTCATCAGGCACATGTGGGCCTTCCAACACCACTTACATTGTAAAGTTCCTATTTATTGGGAATTTTTTTTTAAGGATAGTTTACTAGGGTTTTTTTTTTTTTTTTTAAGGCTATGCTGAGTGTCATGCAGGATCTTAGTTTTTTGATCAGGGATCAAATCCATGCCCTCTACGCTGAGAGTGTGGAGTCTTAATGACTGGACCACCAGGGAAGTCCCTAACAAGTTCCTTTTTGGCTCTTATAACACTTGCATTTTCCTGCGTATCGATGCCTGGTCTACCCACTAAATTTACGAGCTTCTCAACGGACACGAAGCAGAGCCCGTTATGGACTGGAGCCTCTCCTTGGAGAAGATCTGAGGCACTGAC
This sequence comes from Madoqua kirkii, assembly GCA_006408675.1. Lineage (NCBI taxonomy): Eukaryota > Metazoa > Chordata > Mammalia > Artiodactyla > Bovidae > Madoqua > Madoqua kirkii. Next base: position 8,346 of record SJYC01033765.1, on the reverse strand, counting down.
CTTGGGGGCGATGCGGACTCGCTTGCTGTGGCGAGCAAGCTCTGAGCTCATGAGCGAGGCTGCCAGGGGCAAGGGCACCTTGACCGAGGGCTGCAGCACCAGGGACGGGTTCGCGGGGAACTGGATGGGCACCAGGTACGAGCTGACCCGCGGCAGTAGTGGCTTCATCTTCCGCCCTGGGGGAACAGGATGGGTCAGGAGCAGGGTCCAGGGCCAGGTCCCCTCCCAGCCCTGGGTTCTTTGCTCTCCATCCCTGGGCTCTGACTCCTGCATCTGCCCCCCTATGGGTGTGCCCAGGAACCATGCCTCCCCCTATACTAACGTGCACCCAGGGGGAGTTCGGTTTTGATGGCCACGTTCCGGCGGAGATCAGGGTTGGGCCGTTTCTGCTGCTGTTTGGGACAGAGAGGGAGAGAGACAGACCTGGGTCAGGAGGGTAGGGGGACAGGGTAGGGGACCCCACCAGCTGCTCCGGGATTGGGCACGGAGTGGACCGACTGCCTGGTCCCAGGAAGGTAGCAACACAGGCACAGGGCGGCGGGTGATCCTCCCACCTCATCCAGGTGCCCTAACCCCCAGGGTGCAAAGCATGGAGCTCTAGGAGGGCAAAGAAAAGCCAGGTAGAGAAGAGAGAGCAACGGCTTCCCGCTGGGCCTGTGCCGTGCACCTCATCAGCATCCTGCGGTGAGCCTGTGGTGGGTCCCCCTGCCACACATGCTCTGCTCAGGCCACCTTGATGAGTCCCGGGAGTGGGAGGCGGTGGCAGCCACCAGTGTCCTGACACCCAGAAGCAAAGGCTCTGCGTCCAGGGCTGGCAGGCACACGGCCACGGGCTCCCGTCTCCGGCTAACACCTTGTCCCCGTCATCAAAGCCATGCTGAGCGTGGAGGGGAAACAAGGCCGAGCCCCGAGCGGGAGGGAAAGAACCTTACTGATTCCGAGTGCTCGGGCGAGTGTGCAGACCCTGGGTCCAGTGGCTGGTGGTGGATGGGCATCGTGGGAGAGAAATGAGACCAAGTTACCACCAGTGCAGTCAAGCTGACCAGATGGACACACCTACTCCGGATGGACACCCAGGGCCACCCTCAACTGTGGGCTCTCCCGGGAGAGTGGAGGCAGCTAGTGGCAGCCTTGTGAGCACTCTGAAGCCCCAAAGTGATCACTTCTGACGAGAGATTCTGTAGGCTCCGATTCTACTCTCCACTGTAAGGATCGGCTTTTTAAAAACCCAAGAATCACCTGAGATTCTTGCTAAAAATATACTCCTGGGCCCATCCCAGGCCTACTGAATCAGAAGCCCCAAGAGGGGCTTGGGAGGCTGTACTTTAAGAAGTATCCTAAGTAGTTCTTATCACAGGGCAGTAGGGGCTATCCTGCCCTAGGAGGTCCCTTTTCTGGAACAGGAAGTCCTCTCTGGGGCCTGGTCTAGCAGAGAAGGTGCTGTTCCTTATGGGCTGGTTGGCCCTTAACTCTGCCCTTAGCAGACAAGCTCATCCCAAGGAGGACTTGCTTCTTATTTTTTGGTGGAGAAGAAAGTTTGCTTTATTTAGGATGCCAGCAGCTGGGGGTGGAGTAGGGCGTGGGGGTGGAAGGATGGATTCCTGTCCGAAGGTTGGCTGCCTGCCCCCCCACACCCCCCACAAGGACTTGTTTTCTTTTGAGATGGACATCATGACCTCTAGCACTGCCTCTATTTGGACAAAACGGGTACGCTTACCTTAAACACCTGGTCCAGTGTCAGGTAGCGATTGGCACTGGGGTGAATGTCCAGAAGGAGACTTTGCCGTTGGCAGACGTCTCGCGGACGAACATGTCATGTAGAGAGAGGTTGTGGCGGATGGAGTTCTGAAAGTGGAGGACACGGCTCATCAGCTACTCTGGCTCTGGGAGCACCACCTCCGATGGCCTGAGGAGGTCAGCCCCTGGCTTCGTGTCTCATGACCTTGCCTGCTGGCCGCTCCTGGGACTGTCCGCTTGGCAGGCCAGGTGACCTGAGCCACCAACCCAACTGTCCCGTGGGGACAGAGACTGGGGCTATTGCTGAGGTGGTAATAAAGCAGAGATCTGGACAGCTGTTGGGGGCTGGGAAAGGTGAGGCTGTGGCAATAACCGGTAGCCAGAGAGGTGGGGGGAGAAATTACAATTCTGGGGGTTCCCTGGTGCGCCAGCAGTTAGGATGAGGTGCTCTCACTGCTGGGGCCCGGGTTCAAACCCTGGTTAGGAGACTGAGATCCTGCAAGTCACAAGGTGCAGCAAAAAGTAAAAAAAAGAAATCAGGAAGCTGGGGAATTTAGTTGAGGTGCGAGTGTGAGGCTGAGAGTTCTGCTGTGACCTGGATGTCCACTGATAGGTGAATGGATAAAGTTACAGTACATATATATACAGCGGAATATTACTTGGCCATGAAAAGGAACACATTTGAGTCATTTGCAGAGACATGGATGAACCTAGAGCCTGTTATAGAGCGAAGTGAGTCAGAAAGAAAAATAAATATCGTCTATTAACATATATATATGGACTCTAGAAAAATGGTACAGATGAACCTGGCTGGAGGGCAGGAACAGAGACAGAGACGCAGAGAGCAGATTGGTGGAAATGGTGGGGAAGGGGAGGGTGCGGTGAACTGGGGGAGCTGCACTGAAATACATATGCCTCCACGTGCAAGACAGACAGCTAGAGGGAAGCTGCTGAATAGCACAGGGAGCTCAGCTCGCTGCTCTGTGATGGCCGAGAGGGCTGGGCTGGGGTCGGGCGAGGCTCAAGAGGGAGGGGATGTATGTGTATAGCTATTCATGTTGTTGAACAAGAGAAATACACACAATATTGTAAAGCAGTTATGCGCCAATTTAAAATAAGCAAATAAATAAAAACTATAAAAAAGATCCCTGCTGTGGGGAAAACAATCCAAAAGCCCCTTGGCTTGGGACAGAGCATCCATAGGGCACCTGAGCTGTGGCTATGAGACCTGCATGAGCTATGGCTCTACGGCATCTGTTTTTCAATGAACATGAGGCAGAGAACATCCCCACCTACTGGAGAAGAGATGTCTTTACAGGAGGTGAAGCTTGGATCTTGAGGCTCCCGGGTTATTATTTCTTTTCATCAATATCTGTTCACAAAGCTACCTAGACACTCTAGCCGCTGTTCAGTGTCGCTCAGAAGTGGGCTCTGAGCGTCACTGAAGAGCGTGCATTACCCAGGGAGTGACAGATTAAGTGGCTGCAGGGCTCTTAACTGATGGTTTTGCCTGGATCCAGTAGGGTCAAGTCTCAGTCCAAAAGATAGGACTATTGTTTATGGTTCTAGCATCGCTGGCACTTAACTCCTCCCCCCGCACCAGACACAGACTACCACTCCGCTGTGCAGATCAAACGATAGGCCTGAGTGACCTAGACTGTGGTTGTTGCGGGACATGGTACCTTCCAGCCCGGCTTGGCGACGTGCTTAAAATAGGGGAAGTGGTCCTCAATCCAAGTGTAGATGTCTTTCAGAGTCATGCGCTTCCTCTCTGTGCTGTTGATGGCAAATTGTATCAGGGCCATGTAGGAGTATGGGGGTCGTTCAGACACGGAGTCTGGCCAGGGTGCCGACGCTGCAGGGGCCCTGTCCACCTGAGGGGTATGAGAAGCCAAAGGGAAAGAAAAATAGGCCATGAAAAGGTGGGGGGGGGTCACAAGGCCTCCCCCTGCCCCACCCCCACTTTAAGAACAGCCTCTAGAGAAAGCTTTTCTCCCACAGACCAGAACAGAAACAAACTCATCCGAGACCACTATTCTATAGGAGAGAACTTTAGGATCAGGAAGGATTTTGAGACGATCCCATCTAGTCTTTGAACACAGGATCACTTCTCTGTCACCGGTCATTTTGTTGAGAATATTGCCCGGTAATAAACAGAAGTCCATCTAGTTTTTGCTGGTTGAAACCTTTCAGGAAGGTCTGGGCATATATTATGACCTTAAAGCACCAATCGTATGTTAAAACTATACCCATTTTTCAGACCTCAGGGTTGAGGGACCTAGGTCTTAGTCCAATTCCTGCTCCTGAAGTGATGTGAACAAGCCCATCTCCTTTCAGTGTCTGTAGAACAGAAATATTCCCCAAAGTATGGGCAGACAAAGGTCAGCAATGCACACATCTGGATAAGTCTGAGGCGAAGATCTGATCAGCCATATTTAAAAACACTGAGCTGTAACTTCAGGGAATTCCCTGACGGTCCAGTGGTTAGGACTCTGCTTTTACTACCAGGGGTGTGGGTTCAATCCCTGGTCAGGGAACCAAGATCCTATAAGCTGCAGGGTGCAGCCACAACAAGACCCGAAAAACCAACCCCCTGCTTTGGGAATTCCCTAGAGGTCCAGTGGTTAGGGCTTGGCAATTTCACTGTGGTAGCCTGGGTTCAATCCCTGGTCAGTGAACTGTTATAAGATCCCAGCAAGCCACGAGGCACTTCCCCCTTTCCCCTCAAAATAACTGAGCCATAACTTTATAAAGTACACAAGTTTTAAGTGAACAGTTCAACTTTCACTTATGCACACATCCATGTAAATTTTCCCCTTTAAAAACTACTGATGGGACTTCCCTGGCAGTCCAGTGGTTAAGACTCCATGTTTCCAAGGCAGGAGGCACGAGTTTGATCTCTGTGGAAAGCTAAAATCTCCACATGCTGCTGACAAGGCCAAAAAAAAAAAAAAAACCAAACCAAAAAACCCTGTTGAACGAGGAATTACGGGTATATATGAAGAGCAACCATGAAAAATAAACCCAGACCCCACAAATGGGTCAAATCAGTTTTGATTGGAGAGGTATTTAAAATTCACAACTCATTTTATTTGCTGTTAATCTGTCTTCTAATAAAGCAGTCTTGTTAAAAAATGCTGTACTCCTTTTCCACTGTTGGAATACCTCTTTAGAGTTCAAGCGGCTTTCTGAACTAAGGCCTCTTCATTAGTTCCTGAATACTAAGTACCTGCTAAGGATAGAGCATTAAACCCAGTGCTGACAGGGTACAGGGTGAGCCAGAGGAATCTGCCCTCAAGGAAATTTCCCAGATGGGGGTAGGGGGAAAGAGCCCAGGCAGAAAGGGAGCTCCAAATTATGCAGAATAAACACTAAATAAAGTGCTAACATGAAAACTTGGCAATTCTGCTCCACAGCCTACCTGACCTACTTCCCTTCTTAGAAATTCCCTGTACTGGCTCTGACTGCCCTGGTGGGGTCAGGACCGTTCATTCACCTTGGCCTGACTCTGCTCCAGGTGACGATTCTCCTTTTCTTCCACCTCTTGCTTGACGCTGCAGGAGCCCAGCCCATCGGAAGTCATCTTTCCAAGCCACTGGATGTTGGTCAAGCTGTTGTCCAGGGGGCAGCTGGCTGCCTCACCAGCTACAGGGGAGACAACCCAAGATGCCACTTAGCTGCCCGATTCCCTGCCTGGCAGGTCCACCGAGACTGGCAGTTGGGCATCACCTCTCCAAGTGATGACTGCGATTAGGGATCACCTCTCCAGGACCTCTGCCCTTAAGCACAGAGAGTGCGCATGCTGAATCTGTGGGCCCTTTTAGGGTTTCGAGAGAAATCCAGGAGCATGGCTCAAGTTGCATTTCAACCTGAGCCACCCTGAGCCTCAGAGATTGGTCAAGGCAACCTTACAAAAAACATGATCAAACATCTCAACAAAATAAGTCATTTTTCCATCTCGTTTTCTCCTTTATTAAGATGGAGAAAGATTCCTACTTCCTAATGTGGTCACTGCAAAGGAGAAATAGAAACAATAAACAAATCCTTTTCCAATATAAAGAAGGCAACAGAATGCTGAATTTACATTGCAACCCTGTCGACAGGGCCCAAGGATCTGGGTCAAGGTTTCAGGATGAAGGAAGGCAAGACTTTCCCCCAGTTTAGGCAGACGCCTGTGTGCCCTAGGTATCAGCATGGCTGACTACGGTCCTTGCACCAGAGAGCGAAGGCTGGCTCCTCCCCCCTTTGCGTTATGGACATACCACAGTTCTTCCATCTCTGCCCAGGAAGGGCTCCCGCTGGTCTTGGAAGATTCTCATCCCCAGTTGCAGACTTTGGTCCCAGGGTCTCGGTGATCACTTCTGTCCTCTTGGGGTCCTTGCTGGTTTGGGCTTGATGCTGGGGTCCTGGTGGGGGAGTGGGGGCTCCCCCGCAGCTGATGAGGATGAATTTGTTGGGCCCGCTGCTACCGCTCTCCTTCCCTTTGGCGGTCAGTGCTGTGATGATGCTCTGGATGTTGGCGTTGTTGGGGACGACCACCACTTGGGTGTTGGGCATGGTTGGGTGGTTCAGGATCTTGATTCCGGCTGGAAACTTGCAGGGGTTGGGCTCTGCCACCTCCTTGGGGGCTTGCGCTTGAGCAGGCTCTTGTTGGGCAGGGGCCCCCTTCGTCTCCTCCTCTGCTGTGTCACCTGGGGCATTTTGAACAGGAAGGGGCAGCCTCCGTCTTTTGAGAATCAGTGGCCGACGGGGGCTGGTTTTCATCATGAATCCGTGCTTTCACTCTCCATTGAGCATCACAAGCCTGGACCCTGCAAAGGGCAAAGGTCAGCAAGAGGTCAAAGGTTAGGCTGAGGAGGAGGTTGTTAGGGAGGGGGTCTTCCTCATCATGTGACTAGGAGTGTGAACCCATAGGCCCAGGTGAATGCTCCCTGGGCCTCTGGAAAGACTGTTGACTATAAGAAGAGTTCTATAGACAAAACTGAGCAAACAGAAGAAATTCAAAGGGGGAGAGAGGGATAAGGTTGGCTGTAGGTCCACATAAGTCAAGGGTCTGGAAGCTGAAGAATGTTTTGGGAATTCCCTGGCGGTTCAGCCCATTAGGACTCTGCGCTTTCACTGCCAAGGGTGTGGGTTCAATCAGTGGCTGGGGAACTGAGATCTGCAAGCCCTGCTACAGAAACAAGCGGAGAAGTTACAAAAATGTGGAAATGTCTCTTCTTGCCTAGTCTAACACAGACCACTTGCAGTAACTGTCAGGATGAGGACCCTGGAACAGGCCATCCTGACAGAACTCTGATCCCAGGATCCATTCTAGCCTAGACCACTTGGTCTGAGCCCACAGAATCAGAGGAAAAAGGCAGATTGTACCATTACGCTGCTGTCACACCACTGAAGAAATCATCTTCCAGTGGCCCAAGCCCAGACAGAAGGGAAACTGCTTATTCAACACCCAGAGTAATGCTGAGGGGTGACATCGTTTCATGGGCTATTATGCTAGCACTGATCTTAAAAAAAAGTATATATATCTTTTTCTTTCACAATTTGCAAACTATTTATATAGCGACATTTTAGTACCTGCATTTGCTTGTTCATATTTTAACTTTCTAAGCATGTTACCGTCTTGCGTAACTTCTCTTCCAGAACCAAGACTATAATCCTGTCTCCTGACTAGTGCTGTGCATTAAGGAAGAGTTTTATCTTTTAAAAATTGTGTTTTGTTGATTTTGACAGATCCATGGCATACTCTACTATTGCGCGAAGTAATGAAATTCTGCTGAGAGGTACTTTGAGTGACAGAGTAACTGCCTGCCTCTTCTTTAAAATATCTGCAATTTCCCTAGAAATGACTGTCACGCTCGTCTGACATTTGCCATCTGCTTAGAGGTCATAGACCCTCTCCACTCTGCCGCCTCCCTTTCCCTTATATCTAGGTTTCCTCTACCTTCAAATCTCAGTTTTACTTCCACCTCCTATCTCTTCCGCCCTCCCTTCCTCCCTCCACCCTCAAATCAGTAGATGCTAGTATTTCTTCCTCGCCCCCAGAAAGATATTTTTCTGGTCTAAAGCATCTTAATTTTTCCTTCTACTCTGACCAGCTTACTTGCTACCGTTGCCAACACTTTCTAGCCTGGAGATTTCCGGAGCGGCTCCCGGAGACTCACCCCCATCCAGACTAGGGCAAGGCTGTGGGGGTCTCCGGAACTCGGAGGAGGGTCCGGGGACAGGGCAGAGTGGAAACTGGGTTACCTACAAGGGAGAGCACCTGGGCTCAGGGGAGTGTGCGAGCCGCGGCAACCAGCGCAGTAAGCTTAGAGGGACCCGAGCCCCAGGGGAAAGGCTGGGGGGCTCAGTTGGAGAGGTGAGGGGGGGTGGGGGGCTGAGAGGCTGGATGCAGCAGCGCGGCGCACTGTCGCCAGTCCCTCCAATCCCCCGGCCGGAGCCAGCTCTCCGCGCCCGTCGGCCCTGGGCCTCCAGCCCGCCGCCCACTCACCTCGCTGCACCGCCGGCTCCGGGCGGCTCGGCGCTGCTCCGCCGGCTCCGGGCGGCTCGGCGCTGCTCCGACCTGCGGGCCGGGCCGCGGCCCCGGCTGCGGGGCGGGGAATCCCG